>JAODLL010038071.1:0-21647 GCA_026546735.1 Forbesichthys agassizii
CAGACAACACAGCCCTCAGGTTCATAGGGGCACCCAAACCTCTCCACCACGATAAGGTGATGGTTCCCGGAGAGGAAAACCCACTAGCGATAGCCTTAAAGGGCGAAGCCTATACGAAGTAGAACTTTACTACAGTTTAGTTAAGTGCTGTACAGTCAAAGCGCACCATGCATCGCACACACAAACACGAGTGATTCATTTGGGACATGTCTGTATTTCGTGTGGGAAAGAAAATGTAATATGTTGTCGCCTAAACTTTTGGGTTGTTCAACCGAAACAGCCTAGTGTGACATTACTTTTTTCGGTCTACATGCTTGCCTACATCAAGACGCTGTAGCTACGCTTGGCGTGCCATAGGCTTTTGATCTTGCGTACAGTTAGATCACCAGTACTAAACTGTAATACCGCAGACGATGGGTATTGGGCCAACCTAAATCACAGCAGGTAAATTTTCTTAATTGCAACAGCCCTAAGGTCAGGTAGTTTTTTATCATTATTAGTTTGAAGCTTTCCAATCGGAAATTAATAAAATAAGAAATCGTTTGTTTACTTCAAAGTGGAAATATCACTCATAATTCGCGCAAAGTATCATAGGACACTGGAAACTCGTGAATAGTTTCTGCCGTTTATTCCTAGGCTACTGTCAACGCTTGTCGCCAGACTTTTATATAGAAGTCAAGAAAGGCACATTTAAAATGGGAGGACAGCGGTAAAGTATGGTAAAATGGGAGAATCCCGGGAAAAACGGGAGGATTGACAGCTATAATGTGATGGTGGGGGCTCAGGTGTGTGGGGGCTCAGGTGTGTGTGGGCAGGTACAGCCAATGACTAGTGTATGGATTTTAGTAGTAATGCTTTGAAAGCTATAATTTGTTTAACACTTAATATTTTTCTCAAGGTAACACAAGATGCTAATTTTTGTCATCAGTCTTTTTCTGGTGGTCTTCTAGACCTGACCTGACCCATCTCTAGGCCTAATCGTTGATGCCTTACTTATCGATTATTTATATTTCATTCAAAATCTAAATTGATCAAAATGCTTTTACTTGTGCAAAAAGGTCTGAAATCCAAAAAAATAAAACAGAACTATACATCCTAGCCGTTAAAAAAATCACACCAGCATCTGGCAGGTTTTCATCAGTACATTTTAAAACTAGAAGGGACCATTATTTTCAAGCAGTGGCTCCTAGGCTGTGGAATGCATTGCCCCCTTTGTTACAATGCTTGAATTCGGCGAAAACGTTTAAAACACCGCTGAATTTTGGTTAACCTAGGGTGGTTAGGCCGGTCTGACGTTTGTTTTGTTTGGTTATTTATTTGGGTCATGTATTTACTATTGCTGTGTATCCCCTATAGTTGTGAAGCACTTCGTGACTTTTATCTGGAATTTGCGGTGTTGGGCAAGCTACATTGAAATAGTGAGCTGAGCTACCAGTTAAACGTTAAATGAAGCTTTACTACACTGAAACTAAGCTACAGCAACACGGCAAACTTAGTTTACTACTTTTAAGATATATTTTTTAAATACATTTTATTGTACCAACATTCAAAAGTGTCAGTCAAACAAATAAACAGGGAACATTTTTCAGTTCAATTGTTTATTAAACAAAAAGCTGTGTTTCCCCAGATGGACTTAACAATCAAACAACAATCCTTCTAGCATGTCAGTTTACCCAACTTCTGTCATGAAGGCATCCAAATCTGCCACAAACACAATACAGAACACCGTTTGTAAACCGTGTATTCATTGATAGGCAATGTTTCATGTTTTAGAACCACCTTTCGCTGCAATTGCAGCCATACTCTACCAGCTTTGCACATCTAGAGACTGAATGTCTTGCCCATTCTTCTCTGCAAATTAGATCAAGCTCAGTCAGATTGGATGAAATAGCATTTTACATCCAAGACTTTCAGCATTTCTGGGCAGATCTAGTCTATCCCCAGGGCTCTCCTACTAGGGAGATGTACCTACCTAAAATGTTTCTCCACATATAAATGAATGTAACCATGGTATAAATGCTATTTCAAAATACACATGTTCAAAAGCACTACTTTTATATAAATCAGGGAACCTTTAATTTATAATTCCACATTCATGCGTTTCAATGGGCTTTTATTTTGTAGTGCCACGTTTTAATTTCAGGAGGCTTTTATTTCATAAATGCAATAATTTATTTAATTTCATAATGACTTGCATGGAAATGAATGGGGTGTGCCCAACTAGCATGTCAGTTATTTCTATGTGGGCTAGGCAAAATGTATGTATTAAGACAGTGATCTGGCCTTTATATGCTCAATGACACTGTT
The DNA here is from genome assembly GCA_026546735.1 of Forbesichthys agassizii. Classification (NCBI taxonomy): domain Eukaryota; kingdom Metazoa; phylum Chordata; class Actinopteri; order Percopsiformes; family Amblyopsidae; genus Forbesichthys; species Forbesichthys agassizii. Next base: position 2,308 of record JAODLL010038071.1, read on the forward strand.
GACAAAAATGTCCCTTTAAAAATGTTTACTTTTGACTGCTAGAGATTTGGTCAAAGTATTATGAAATTTGAGTTTTGCCTAGGACAGTAGTTTGTCAATATTACAAGTTTCATGTAAAAAAATAGTGTTCGACCACTAACATATATAATTTTGTGATATGTAGGATGTATCTTAATTTAAAGAGAGACACCTTCAAACTTAATATTATCTGTGACAGAGCTCATTAGTTAAGTTGGTACAAAACATGTTTTGTTCTTGCCAGAAATGTAAGACTTGTTTGAAATTAATTATATTCCTGAAGTGAAATTTAACTTTGGAATATGATATTTATATCCAACCTAATAAATACAACATTTTGTAATATAGTAGGGATCTGGATACAAGGAAATATATACATTTGGTGGATTTAGGAAGCCACAGTAGCCACCAAGCCCTAAAATACAGAAAATCCACAATATATAGGCTTCAGATTTCTGCTCATAGTGGTCCACATATTCAAGGCATCATAACAATCACTAAGCTACTATCCCACAACAGTTAGCATGACAAACTGTGAACTGGAGATGTCTAGCAAGTCAAAAACAATAACTAGAATTTGCCCACCCAGATGATACACATTGGTGAATTTTCAAGCCTTGCTCATGGAGTATATAGTCACTAATATTGAATTGCAACGCATTCACAATTGTTTATAATACAACATCGCCTCCTTAGAGCATTTTAATTGCTATGCCCTGAAATTCCGTTAAGGGGGCAGTGTTGTACTAAAAAAAAAAAGCATTAAATGAAAGCGAGCCTAATTTTGTTAGGTAGGGTCTCAATTGATTCCATTATACTGTGCGGGTGTTATTATTATTCAATTGTTGATTTGTGTAGGACTATATTCAGTGAAATTGAACTGGTGTGCTTTGATGTGCATTGTTGAAAATACAGTACAATATATACAATATACTTTAAAAATGACCTTCAATTTACAAACGTCAGTATTTTCATACCAGAGAAATGAGACTTGAATATATGTCTTATTTTGCAAAACACTGCCCCGTGTGAGGCTCGAACTCACGACCTTCAGATTATGAGACTGACGCGCTGCCAACTGCGCCAACGAGGCAAGCGTAGGCTTACATAAAACAGAAACATCTATTATAGATATATAAGGTAAGACATGATATAGATGTTTGGTTGTTATTGCTTTACTAAAGGTCCAGCCGAAGGATAATATAACATATATGGAAGTATATATATTATTTTTTAATACATGTCTTGACAACACACGTCTGCTCATTTCCTTCTAAAATAACAACACGGCCCCTTTAATTCCAGTCTCCCGCGTTCTACGGAAGGGGAGCGCTTCTTTTCTCTATTTAAACGCGCCAACAAAGACAGGCGGAATCCCCGTTCTTTCTCCACGTTTACCCAGCCTGGGGTTTATAGTTCGCCTACAGACACAAAGCGAGTAACATGCCGGAAGAAGCCACCACAGCTTCGGGTTCTGGGAGGTAAGACTCACTTGCAGACTGTCGGTGAATTGGCAAGGCTCGAACATGACACTTGGAACACATTGGTAGTCCTGTGAGCAGCTAGCAATGTTAGCTCCCTTTACGGTACCTGTTTGTTGTTACCAAGCTAACCAGCTGACACTTGACAGGTGCTAGTAAATAACATGACTGTAGTTAACACATGCTAATCTAGGTAACGATCACGTGTAACGTCGTATTACTCTTTCTGATATATAATACATATTACGCTGAATAGTCAAGTTAACTCTAACATACATGACGCAAATCCGTTTCTCTGTAGTATGGACGAGAAGCCCTGCTCTTCAACTGCAGCTGCTGATAGGTGAGTTACGTATTGTGTGGACAGCGTATCATGTCAATTCCTCTGCTTAAAGCTCTGTACTGATCAACTTTACTATAGGTTTTAAGTGTCCTTTCATTATTTACAGCACTGACGTTATGGAGGATGCAAAAAAGCTGATTGGAACTGGAAAGCGGCATCTGGTGATGGGTGATGTTGTTGCTGCTGTAAACGTTTTTCAGGAGGCTTGTGGTATGCTGTAAGTATTCATACATTTTAGTATGCTAATATAACTTTTTTTGTGACTTATTTAAATATATTGCATCAATAAACTCCCACCTGTTTACAGTACCTATTTGTTAAACAATGTAAGCTGTCCTGGTGCCTGTCCATTCTACAGGGCTGCACGGTTTGGAGACACTGCAGAAGAATGTGCTGAAGCCTTCTTCCTGTGTGGAAAGTCCTTGCTGGAATTGGCGAGGTTGGCCTTTATAGTTAACACACTAAACTAATCCTTGTGTATGTTCTGTGTTTTACCAGAGTTTCCATTGTAGACTTATTTCTACTAAATGTCAATGTTGTGCGCATTGTGAAGAACATGTGACTTGCTTACTGGCGCTCACTCGGAAACTTGGGTTTTCAAAACAATTTGGGTGGCTTCTTCTGCTTGGACCTGGTTTACACTTCAGTTAGACTCACTTGTGTCAAGGTCGTGACTTTTTATACCCCTTGTCTCCACTGTGTGTCAGAATGGAGAACACCGTTCTTGGCAACGCTCTAGAAGGAGTCCCCGAGGAGTCGGAGGAGGAAGATGAAAAACCGGACAACGGCAACATTGAGAGTGCCAGCAACCTTGATGGTCAGTGGGTTCTGTGCCAGCCCGTCCCATTAATCTCTCCTCTGTGATGAGAATTAGTCACTGCATCTGTACAGAAACGTATCGATACACATGCGTTACACCCCTAAATTACGGTTTATTGTAGCTTGTGTTCTGCATTACGCCCTTTACATACTGGATGCGTAGTTTTATACATTCACAGGAATTCCATTAATTTCTTCTAGAGCATGCAACGTTGCGTTTTGTATGCGGTTGGGGCTTATACACCAATTGTCAACTTCAGATGATCTCTGCTGTCCTGTGTCCACGATGGTTAAATGGTCTACACAGCTCTGTAAATGGTAACACAAAGTGTTGCAGACTGGCACCACAAAAAACCTTGGCAATGCATTTCAATGTGTGCAGTGCTTCTGAGCCCTATCGCTTGTATACTTTTTGCTATTTTAAAGCACTTCTTCCAAAAGATTAAACAGAATAGGCTGTCATGAATGCATTGTACGCTAGTGCAGTGGCTAACATTCTTTGCGACATCTTGGAATCAGGGAAATTCATTTTTATAACAAGTGTGATGCTTCATGGTGTGAAAAACAAAACAAACTCCATAGAAATTTTACCTGGTCTCATTTAAAAAGTACATTTATTTGAAAAAGTCTTGCGTGTGATTCTAGATTGTAAATGGACTGCATTTCATACAGCGCTTTTCTCTGTTGTACAGTATTGCCTCACATTCACACACCGATGGGGATTGCTGCCTTGCAAGGCACGACTAACCACCGGGAGCAGTATAGGGTTAGGTGTCTTGCTCAAGGACACTTCAACACTCGGTGAGGAGTTGGCTAGGATTGAGCCAGTGAGTTTTGGATCACATGTCACCCCGCTCTACTCACTGTGCCACTGTCTCCTTTTAGATCTCCCTTTGTGGAAATTAAATATATCAGAAAACTAAAGGATGTACCAGGTGTTGTCAGTTTCCCATTTGGATTAATGCATTTAATAAAATAAACTAATTATGTCGTGACATCCACCTACAAAAATACTAAATTGCAGCGTAGGTCTACAAATATGCCGCTGTATTATAACTTGTTCCACGCTGACCGAACATGACCACAGCCGGGGCATTAATATGGAAGCAAAATGTTTGTCGGAATACATAACGCCGAGGGAGTGATATGCCGGTAGCCAGCATGTCTATTTCCTTGAAACGCACGCTATTTGTTGATGTGCGGCAGTGATATTTCAGTTAAAAATAATCCATCGACTGGGTTAGTCTCCCAGGTTTCAGAAACTGCATTTTTATTATCTTGTTCTACACAGCCATGTCTCTGTAGATGGGAGTGCAGACTACTGTAGTTGCGTTGTGCTCATTATATTTCCATACTACTTGTCCACACGCTAACAATTTTAAGACTCATTTGAACGGGGTTACTTTCGTCCAAAGCGTAAGTCGCGCACAAGTAACAGCAGCCGATGCTCTCCTCTTCTCTGTTCTATGCGAGCTGAGTGTGACTAAAACATTATGGCTTCACCCTGAGTGTCTTGACTGTATTGTAAGATACTAATCTGGTACTTATTCATACAGGAACACAAACTGGTGCAGTCCACTCACAATGTCCCAGCCGTGGCAAATCACTTCTAACGTTTTGGCGCGGGGGTGGAGGGGTACTTCTTAGTGAGTGCCTTATGGCATTGAGTTCTGGAGCGACTCTCTTAAGCCTCTGACTTCCTGAGACTCCTCCTCGCTGTTCCCCCGGTACAGAGGACACCAGGGACGAGCTGCGAAGGCAGGTGTACGACGCCATGGCCGAGCAGGAAAAGCCTAGCGCTGAACGGGGTGAGGGTGCCGTCGCTGAGGAGACGCAGGCGGAGTGCGTTGCAGAGGCGGCACCCCTCAAACAGGAGCCGGGGCAAAGCCCAGACTCCCCCGAGAAAGAGGAGGCGGTGCTTTCTGTCGCAGAGATTGCAGTGACTGGGTCAGAGGATGCTTCTACTGCGGCAGAGGATGGAGATGGGACAGAGGGCAGTATTGTAGGCCGTAATCGGCTTTGTTTCGGGGCACAGGATGCATGTTGGTGAGCACAAAGGGGACTGTGGTTATTAGGGCCGTGTATTTGCAAGAATCTTACGATGCGTATCACGATAGAGGGGCCACGATTCGAGATTACGATTTCTAATTTGTGGAAAACTGTCACAGCACTGCTAATGTGTGTTGCTGCTGTAAAAAAAAAAAAAAACCTTATAGCTACTTTAAAATGGAAATTTGCTTAAATTAAATCTGGTAACAAGTGTATTTCCTTTGTGGTAAATGTATTTGTCTTTTTATTTTTGTTATACTGGGATTTGGCAAACCTATACACTATCATGAACCGTAATATCTCGACTCTAGGGTGTCTCTAATTTCTTACACCCCTACTGGTCATTTGAGGAGACTGTGGTGGTGAGTTATGAGGGAACACTTGAATAGTTGACACTTTGGGTGATGCACTTTTAAAAGCCTGCCCTGTTGCACTTATTTTTGCTCCATGTAACTGTCCTGTTCATCTTCTCAGATGAAGGGGATGATGATGATGACGACAACAACGATGAAGAAGATAATGCTGAAGATAAAGTGAGTTCTTCTCACAAGGCTCCTTTGTCTGGCATCAGTTGAGTTATTTTGAGGCTGAAGAGTTTATACTTTCTTCTGACAGGAGGAAGAGGATGTTGGCAACTTGCAGCTGGCGTGGGAGATGTTGGAGGTGGCAAAAGTAATCTACAAAAGGTGGCGTCCCCGTTAGCAGTGGGAATGGGGGGGGGTTCTGCAATATGGCGTTCTAAAACTACACTTTAAGCACGCAAACAAATGCTACATGGGACCACACATTAGGGCTGCTCAATTATTGGTCTATTTAAATCACGGTTATGTAACCAGTTTACTTGTTTACTATGGAAAGATGTTTCACTCAATAGACTGTGGTGCAACACATTGACAACACGTCCACTGTGAAATGTTCCCTAATTTCCTTCCCATTGAACACTTTCACCCTGGCAGGAGTGTGCCCATATCATTGCAAACACAATAAGAGTTTACATAATTGTTTAACCTAATTGTGCAAAGTATATTTATAATTCTGTTGTGATAAGAGCCAAATTGCGATTTTTAGATTAGAAAAAATATATAATTCAATTAAACTCCATAGAAAATAGTTTTCTGCTGTTAAACTTTAAGCCTTTTAGTGTTGCTGGTTTCTTTGTCTAAAACCCACATAATGCAATGAAAGTCTATTTGTACTAGTAAATATCTAGTAAGCCCCTTGTGCATCCCTAACATTAAAATGTGCACACTGACACACCTGTCTCCTCCCCCCCCCCCAGGAAGGAAGACAAGGAGGATCAGCTGATGGCAGCACAGACCTACCTGAAGCTTGGTGAAGTCAGCGCTGAGTCAGGTAAACACCTGCTTATAAACCCAGGAGTGCGGGGTTACAATCTCCACTCCAAAGCACTTTTCACACATTGTTCCTGGTGCATGAGTGTGCAGGCACAGCTGGTGATTTTCTGTTGAAACATGCAGCTCCATAATGCCTTGGTGAATCGGCATAGTACGATAGCCTGAACCGTCCAGCAGGGGGCGGTAGCTAATGCAACACTGTATGCATCATGTCTGTCAACCGTAAACTTCCAGGAGACTTCAATTTACATCTTAATTTTGAGCTTGCTTAATGTAATCTGCATTTCTAAATAAAATGTATGAAGCAAGAAATACTATGCTGTTGACTGCTGCAGGCTATAAATTGGCTATTGCATACAAATGGTATGCAAACGTTGAAATTGTGTTCTAAACGAGCATAGTTTAATAAATTGTCATGGGGGGTGGGGAACTGATGGTGCAGATGAAAGATTGACAGTAAACATTGGCAATTTGAGTCTTTTTTTTTTTTTTTTTTAATTTAATATTTTTAAGATATGCTCAAGCACACCTAAATTGCATTTCAACATCCCTAAAATTATAAATGATGGGTTAGTTACCTGTCTGGGTGCTACATACCTCCGCACACAATACTCTTTGACGTAAGGCCAACTTGTCTGCTTTTGCATTAAAACTAGGTCATTTGGCAGGCTTGCGAACTGAGTGACTTACGATTATTACATGGCGCATGTAGGGGGTTGGGAATCTTAATCGAAGATGCAACCACGCAGGACAACTCGTGTCTTGAACCCACCACAACCTTCATTAGACTACCATGCCCCTTATTTCATCCTCTGTGTGTGTTGTAGGAAGTCTAGGGACTATTTTCCAAACCAGCCTTGATGATCTACTTTAATTTATTGTCTTAATTTTGACGGTTTATCATATACACCCAGTGTGAATACCCGCCACCTTACTACAGTCTAAACTGTGCGTTCTCGTGTAAACACCCATCCCCCAGGCAACTACCCCCAGGCCCTGGAGGACTTTCAGGAGTGCCTGGTCCTGCAGCTGAAGCACCTGCCCCCCCACAGCCGGCTGCTGGCCGAGAGCCACTACCACATTGCCACGGCGCTGTGCTACATGGACCAGTATGGCCCCGCCGTCCGCCACTACCACAGCTCCATGGAGGTCATCGAGAAACGCCTGGGTGAGCAAACACTGGTGGGGTGAGGGACCGCACACGTATCGGACGCAAAGGGGAAGAAGTGACCCTTGTCCTGCCCGTCTCGCATGTCCAACCTGGTTACCGTAACTAGGTTGGACAACTGCATACTGTAGGCCAGTGTTCCCCAACCCTGGTCATCGGGGAAACGCTGCCTTTCATGTTTTAGATGTCTCCGTTATCAGGATTCTGACGAGCCATTCATTTGAATCAGCTGTGTTTAAGCAGGGAGACATCTAAAACATGCAGGGCAGTGTTCCCTGAGGACCAGGGTTTGGGAACACCGTGTAGGCTGTACCAGGGAAAGGTTGTTGTTGCAGGACAGGTGAAAATGGGTGGGGCTTTGGCTCAGTCAATTAAAAAACAACTGTCTCAGATTTTCAGCAGCATTTCCCATGTAACATAAATGTTTTTTAAAGTGGTCTCAATGGTTTGCTTGGTTTGTTTTATATCACAAGTGTCAGGACCCATCAGTCCGACACAACATTCATTCACAATGTTGTGTGCATGACACACTTAATTGCATGGGTCACAATATGACTCATGTTGCGATAACATTGCGGTCTCTTGTGTAACTTGCTGAGAAATTCTACATGTTGGCAATTTCCACTATTGCACTCCCTCAGCCATGCTCCAGGGGGCGCTGGACGCCGGCGGTGACTCATCCTCCTCCCCGGAGGACAGCAGCGGGGAGATGGAGGAGCTGAGGCGGCTCCTGCCGGACATCCGGGAGAAGGTGGAGGACGCCCGGGAGAGCCAGAACACGGCCAGCGCCACCTCCCACGCTATCCAGCAGACCTTGGTGGGTGGAGCTTAACTGTAACCATGGCAATGTTGGCTGTCACAATGGCTTCTATGCATTATAATGCGAAGTCACATTATAATGTGGTGCAGGCTGTTGCCATGGTGACTCTGATTCCTTCAACTCGCAGGGTGGTGCCTCAACCTCAGCGGGCTTCAGCAGTGAAAATGGAGGTCCTTCATCGTTTGCGCCAGCCAGCCAGGTGAGACTGTGCTATACCAGGGGTTCTCAAACGTACCCCCAACAGTGGAGGACCCCCTCATAATCACATCACTTGAAGGCATGGTCGGTCGGTCATTCTTGTGAACTCGCCTCAACACCGTATTGCACCGCAGGGCCGCATCACTCATTGAAAGGCATTGTGAAGCAAAGCGTGGTGCAACCACTTCTTCAATACGAGGGGTGTTTTCCACTTTGTTACTATTTACAGAACCAGGGCTGTGTGGGCGTATCATTACGAAGGACAGCAGAGCGAGACTGTCTTGATTTGAGCTCGACTTTAGCAAGAATGACTGACATTAAGGGACATAAACCCACTGCTCCAGGATTAACAGATTACCGTCATTAATGCAGTTTGTCCATCCCTGAACCCTGAAGCTTGCACATTCCCAGTGCACTAACGGCCATCTTGTCATTTCAGATCCCAGTGAGGCCGTCAAACAGTGCCGCTACCACCGCCTCTTCTTCTACTAAAGCTGCCTCTGATATTTCACACCTGGTCAGGAAAAAGGTGAGAGGGGTCGGCCGCACACGCGTGTTGAGCTAGACCTCCAGTGCGTTCCTCCGTGTGAGGCTGGTTGCACACTGCAAGTGGAGCTGAAGCAGAGTTGCTCCAATCTTAAAGCACCTTGCCTGGCGTCTTACACACTGCGCAGTGGAAACACACCAGAAGCAGGAACGCCGCAAGCTATTTGACAGCTGTCTGCATGTGTCTTGGCCCGCATGCTTGCCCCACCATCTCATGGCGGTTGTTGCTTGCATTTTACTTTGTCATGTTAAAATACTGATTATTCTACATGCATCATTTATACTGCATGACAAATTACATGGTGCACAAAAGGCACGATAACGCTTGTATACTTCAGCTCCGTGTGCAACGGGCTTAAGAGCGGCCTCTCCTTCTGGCTCTGCTAATCGCTTGTGACTGCTAAACGTGCAGGGGTTGACGTGACCTAGTGGCTGTGTTGTGACGGTCTGCAGCACCAGTGTCACATTGCACGGCATGCATGCTTCATGTTTACGTTGCCATGATGACAAATGTGGGGCTATGGCGCTGTGTATGTATGATCATCCATACAGGATCGCTGCATGCGACTCGTAACAAGTAGTCTCAATCACTAACCCGCCTGCCCTCCGTGCTTGGCGTAAGTAAAGCCCGTTCAGCTTCTGTTGACTCTCTTCTCTCCACCCAGAGGAAGACTGATGAAGACAGCCCTGTAAAGGACGGGGACACCAAGCAGGCCAAACAGGAGGCCACGGTGAACTGCAGCAATGGTTTGGGGAATGAAGAGGCGAGTGGATGGGCAGACCGGGTTCAAGCTGTCTCTTTGGCTCCTTGTAGCCCCTCATTGGTCCCTACAGTGGCCTTGCTCCACCCATTCAGGGGTTTAGTGTTTTGTACAGTAGCCTGTTTCTGTTTTTGACCCGCCTCTAGGGAAAATAAAACTTCTGTTCCCCAGGTCTACAAGGAGTCCTTGAACCTGGGCCTGCTCTTCATCCATCAGAGCAGGGGCAAAGGCCAAACTGAGTAGCTCTTAGTTGCTTGTGGACATCTGTGTAACTTTGTCTTCAGTGGCCACTATTTTCATTTTTTGAGAAATAATAACTTGGCAAATTTTCAAAATCAAAGGTGAAGTCAGCAAATTGTAAGCTAAACTTTTGTCAAGTTCACAAACTGGCTCCTCAGGCATCTAGCTGCCTGTACCATGTACTCGCAGAAAAAATAATAATGCAATGTTGCTACGCAGACTACATCTGTATATGTCTGTACACAGTAGTGCCGCTCATACAGCAACACACCCCAGTGTGGGGGGAGGTTGTTAAAGTGTTTGCTGTCTGCTTTCTCATTATCACAAATTTTACATTAAATGGGGAATACAAGATGCAACTCTTGCACTAATTGTACATTTGTCTCCAATTCCCCCCCCCCATCCTAGTCGGCAAAGCCTTCAGCGTGAGCAGTCAACGATTGGTGCTCTGGAGTATCACAGAACCAGGATGCCTCTGCTTTGTTTCGCCTCCCTCTTGAACACTTGTTTTTGTAAATATTATACATTTTCACAGATTTGTCTGTCCTGTTTTGTATACTTGTAGTAAAAATAAAGGATATTTGCAGATGTCAAAAGGTGCTTGCAGTGTATTTGCTCAGGGGGACACTAAAGGTGTATGTATGAAACTTATTTGCACACATGGTGTTAGAGATGGGGCATACACCTGCCATATACATATTTTATTTTTTTAAATAGTCTGAGTCCATGTTGGCCTCTAGATTTGAGTTTCAAAAACCACTAGCCTAGAACAACTAAAGAGGGGCTAAATAAAAAAAAAAAAAAGAGGCAGATCTCTGAATACAAGACGCTTTGTCTCAACTTTCTGCATGCGGCCACATATGCTCTAGTTTCACGAGCAGAAAAGACTTCAGTGTTCAGATATGTGCTATATGGACAGTCCCTAAATAAACTGCGCTGTACTAGGTTACTGGATATATTTCTTAATATAGGGAGAGGCACTACTCTAGACCGGTCGAAAATCTCTCCAAATAAAGTCCTCATAACCTTTTGGAACGTCCTGCTACAATCCCAAGACAGACCTTAAGAAAATACAGCGCTTAACACGCCCCCCTAGTGGACCAGAGCAGCATTTTGAAAATAATAGAACGATCGTCCAATCTGATTTCTGTAATTTTCTAATTCTTTATTCAATTTGAATTTTCAGCAGATAACCAATATTTCACAATCAAATACAGTTTAAGAAAATCTGAATTACCAAAATACAGGAAGTACTAACTAATCCACACTAGTAATTAGCTAGACTGGTAGTATTAATAACTATACATACTGTAAGCCTACTCGTCATTAGCTAGGCAGACATGTAGTATTAATAACTAGACATAGGCCTACTAGTCAGACAGACTGTTAGTATTAATAACTAGTTGCTGCCCAACACTGGACAAGGTGGTCGCTGGGCCTTGGCAGTTGTCTTCAAGCTCAATTTCATTTTGCCACCACGACAGTCAGTCTGTATCCCCTCAATTCAAAGACTTATAAAAGCAATGCTCATGCATGTCAAACAAATTTCCTTACATTCTGATTGGGTAAGATAAAGGTAGTCTGGACTAAAATCGAATTATTTAGAGCACCTGTGGAAACCAAAATGTAAGACATAGGCTCATCCTAGGGAGAAAACGTCAACTAGTTGTTAAATAGCCTGATAGTTTTTAATTTGTTATTTATTTACAATTTTAAATGGGTGACAAATGCTTTACATTGAGGGGTTCCAGATTGATATTTGTGGCAAAATGAAATTGAAGCTTGTGAGATCAGGGTGGTCTCACAAGCTATTTGAATAGGTAGTTGGCATCTTGCGTTGGTCACTCAATGAGACTCCTGTAATTTCAAGTTTTGTATTAAAGTTAGTCAGCTTTTGCAAACTACATGTAAGATAATACACATTCTCTCAAATTCACCAAACATCTCTTTGCATTTCGCTTTGTTATCGTGCTCTGTGCGTGTTGAAAGAATGATCCGATATTTCTACACAGGCCTGACTCCCTAAATGGGAACATAAACGAAGTGGCGAACACCGCTCACAACATCAATGCTTTAATTCACTTGGAATATAAATGGAGATGTTTAGAAATACTCATCAAAGATGAGGTGTGTGTGTTAAATAGTATCTTGCAATACTACTGAATGCTGAACACGTTCAACCCTAAAACGAGATTATTATACTTACGCCGTTTTAGTGTTTATACTGCCTGATGTTGCTTGGGTCAGGTTTGGCCAGGGTGTGAACATCCTCATCACGAGCATTCACCAATCCTATACAGAGCTCCATGTTGCCCACCTCAGAAGCAAGAGCAGAAGCGATGTCTGACTTGGCATGTGCATTCATTTTAATAAACATGTATAGTAATACTTGGAAAAAGCCAGAAAGACCTGTAAGTGTTTTTATACAAGCTTGATGTGTGTGTGCATATAAGATAACTTTGATGTTTGTATATGGGAAAGCAAGGTGTGTATACATGTATAATATGTAAATACAAAAACAATATGTACATTTGTATTTACATATTAAACATGTATACACACCTTGCTTTCCCATATTAGAGTATTCTGTACTTATATTATTTTTAGTACAGTCTTCCACTTTATCATAGAAGCCTATAAAATAACATCAGAGTCTTCCCTCGAGATAGAACAAGTAACATTCAGCCATGTTTTGCTGTGTTGGGCACTAACTTTTAAAAGTAACTAGTAACTGCAATATTACTTTTTAAGTAACTAGTAGTGTAATAACTATTTCCTTCAACAGTAATAACATTACTAATCTAAGAAATGCTGTATTGCAAGAATGTGATTTAAGGTAAATGTACTGCATTTACAGTATTTCGCCTCACATTCACCCACCAATGGTGATCGCTGCCATGCAACCAACCACGGGGAGCAGTTAGGGGTTAGCCATCTTGCTCAAGGATGCTTACAGGTGGTCAACACCTGGGTTTGAACCCACTACCTTCCGGCTGGGAGCCCAACACCCAGACCACTCGACCTCTATGCTCGATGCACACTTGATGCTATGTGTGAAGCCACATATACCTGGGGTACAGAGTTGAGCTCCTCTTCGCTCAGGGTGGGTCTGACCGGTGACCTACGTACTGGAAGCCTCCAGTGGCCACTATGGAGCTAGAGAGCAACAACCCCAGATTACACAACAACAACAACAACAACAACAACAGCCCCAGCATTAGACACTGTATACACAACAACAACAACAACAACAACAGCCCCAGCATTAGACACTGTACACAACAACAACAACAACAACAGCCCCAGCATTAGACACTGTACACAACAACAACAACAACAGCCCCAGCATTAGACACTGTATACAACAACAACAACAACAGCCCCAGCATTAGACACTGTACACAACAACAACAACAGCCCCAGCATTAGACACTGTATACACAACAACAACAACAGCCCCAGCATTAGACACTGTACACACAACAACAACAACAGCCCCAGCATTAGACACTGTACACAACAACAACAACAACAACAACAGCCCCAGCATTAGACACTGTAAACACCACCACAACAACAACAACAACAACAACAGCCCCTCCCCCCGGCATTAGCAGCAGTGGTGCAGCAGGTGTAAACTACCTGGCTGTACTGGTCAAACAAGCCCATGCGGGCCCACCCGAGGGAGAGCGGCACCCAGGGCTCCTGCTGCTCCCAGCTGCCCTCACCTCCTCCTCCCCCTCCTCCTCCTCCCCCCTGCACCTCCACCACCAGGAAGAGGGAGGGCGATGGCTGCGTCCTGCGTGGAAACCATGGAAATGCTACATTAGCGATCTTAAATCCGCAAAACTTGAAAATACTGTATACACACACACACACACATATCGGGGCATTGGAGCACATATCCCGCCCGGCTCCACTATCAGCCAATCGTCTGCTTTATAACGGCTCAACCCGGGAAACCTTTTAAGCCAATCATGTGGTAGCACTAACACAAACAGTTGGCGAAGTACAACCTGTTGGAGGAATACTACTTTTAATTAATAAAGCTTAATTTGGGGCAAAGTCACCAAACTGTCGGCAAAACTAATGTATTAACTGCATTCTGTTGCACATTTACTCTGTATGCATATGACTATAAACTTGAAATAACTGCCCCGGGGGCCTGTTACCAAAATGGCTGCCGAGCGGCCTGTCTTGCCTGTAAGGCCTCTATGCTTCAATACAGTACAAGGTCTTACCAGGGCAGGCGCTGTTTGACTGACAGCAGGGCGTAGCCCCCCGGGGGCAGCCTGGAGGAGGAGTGGGACAGCTCCCCTGCTGGCTGACATGGGACCTGCGGCAGGAGAACCGTCTTCCCGACTCGGCGGTCGCCGGAGTACAGGCTTGCCATCAGGACAAGCTCCCCGAGGCTGCTGTCAGCGCCCAACAGCAGGTCGTAGAAGACAGCCAGACCGGCCCTGTCGAGCCCAAGCATTCCCGTAGAGAAGAAAGCATTTAAAGGTATAGTCGTTATAGAGTTGATATTTTTAACTAAAAACAAAAACACAGCTCTCTTCAATGTCGTAATAGGTTGCTCATATTTTTTAAATTATGGTATGGAACCTTCAGCAAATAAACAATACATGCCCAACTGAAATACTACACAAACCATTTTCATTCTACATATTCTTAATTAAAGAGAGTGTGTCCAGACTCCAGACTTAATTCATCAAGTGAATTTTTGGTCTGGTTACACAAAGCTAATACCCAGGCTAGGGTGCCTAGCATCTCGTAAACGAGATCTCATAAATAGTGTATATGGACAAACCAGGATGAAGTCTGAGTAAGAGTATGCGATTGCCATTAGTATTCAAAGCATCCCTTGCACTATTGAAACTTCCCCTCAATACAGTTTTCAGTGACAGAAAAATACTAAATGTATTTGTTCTAATTTCTTGTAAAAAAAATAAAAAAAATAAACTTGGCAACACACATTTGATTCTGGAACCTTCAGCAAATCAACAATAAATGCCCAACTGAAAAACAACACAAAACATTGTATTTCTTTGTATGGGAATGAACTGCTGTGTGTATAAAAAACCAAGCATTAACATAACACCTTGCAATGATACAAATGTTTAAACTCACACAGGGTCGTAAGGCTCTGGTCCCAGCGAGTACAAGGTATTTCCTCCTGTGGCTGAGTTACTGGTTGAGCTGTACTGTATGTGGGACAGATGAGAATATTAATGTTAAATAAAAAATATTAAAACTATCACAAACTTGTTCTGATTAATGTTACAGCTGTCTGCTAGAAGTTTGACTGCTGTCGTATACTGTATGTGCAGTGGATATTCAATTTAGACTACTTAGACTATACTAAGACTTAGACTATACTAAGTATTATTTGTGACCAGAGGTGTATCTGAAACAGCCATTCTCATAATCACAAGGTAATTTAAACCAGCGGTTCCCAAACATTTATGCACCAAGACCCACCTAGAGCGGACTAATCTATTTAGAGACCCACCAAATACCAAGTACCGGTAACGTGATTTTCAAAAACCTATATGCATTATAGCTAATGCTATACTGTACTGACCCCGCTACCCAACTCCGGATAAGCGGGTGGCGATGGATGGATATATGGATGGATGGATATATGGATATATGGATGGATGGATGGATGGATGGATGGATGGATGGATGGATGGATAGATGGATAGATGGATGGATAGATGGATAGATGGATGGATATATGGATAGATGGATGGATATATGGATGGATGGATATACAGTATATAATATTCAGTATACACTATATATAAAAAGGCAGTACCAACGTCTGAGGTTCATGAAAGCTGCCCGGGGATGGAGGGCTCGGGGATGGGGGGCGGGGCGGTGGGGGAGGGAGAGGGTGGTGCCTGGGACCCCCCATCGCTGCCTGCATGCTGGCTGCATGGTGGAGCCTGTGCCACTCATGTAGCTCGAGGTCTGGCCGCTCCACTGAAAGACCTGCAAATAACACAGTGGTGCTCAGTATCCCAACACAGCCAAGCCTTGCCAATGTGTCTCCAGTGTGGGGGCGGAGCTTCTGAGGGAGCACCCTATGTCGTTGAAAGGGGCGGAGCTTCTAAGGGAGCACCCTATGGCGTTGAAGGGGGCGGAGCTTCTGAGGGAGCACTCTATGTCGTTGAAGGGGGTAGAGCTTCTGAGGGAGCACCCTATGGCATTAAAGGGGGCGGAGCTTCTGAGGGAGCACCCTATGGCATTGAAGGGGGCGGAGCTTCTGAGGGAGCACCCTATGCCTTGAAGGGGGTGGAGCTTCTGAGGGAGCACCCTATGGCGTTGAAGGGGGCGGAGCTTCTGAGGGAGAACCCTATGGCATTGAAGGGGGCGGAGCTTCTGAGGGAGCACCCTATGGCATTGAAGGGGGCGGAGCTTCTGAGGGAGCACCCTATGGCATTGAAGTGTGTTTTTGATTTGAGTTTGAATTTAGCGTGATAGTGTTTTCTTTTACTTTCAGCAAGAACACAGAGTGACTGAGGCCGTTGTTAGATAACGTGGTCACGGACTGTGGCAACAGTCTCCCATTGGATGCGAGGCAGTGTGTCTAGGAGGGAACACTCATAATGAACCAATGCTATGATTCTTTAAGTTAAACTGGCTTCCATTTTAATTCAAAAACACCTCTGATGCCTCTTCTGAAGGCAGTCCATGGTGGCAATAACTATTGTTGCACGGTGTCCTGAGGCACAACAATATTGATCTCAACATTTATTTGTTTATTAAATGTCTTAGCATACTAAAAAATGTTTTTCTTTTTATAAATCTGCTTCCTTCATAAAACAATTTTAAATGTTTTTAATATATTAACATATTTGTTTATGTTTATAGCACATGATGGAGGCTGGTATGACTACGTCACCAACCCTGATGGCTTCGGAGTGCCTCCTCTGACAGCTGGAGGCTGAAGATCTCCTCCTCCAACCTCCGGTTCTCCCGCTCCAAGGCCAGCATTTCCCAGCATGCACCTTGCTGCTGTTGCCTTTTCCTCTCTGGTGGGGGTGGGAGAGAGAGAGAGAGAGAGAGAGAGAGAGAGAGAGAGAGAGAGAGAGAAAGAGAGATGGGCGGGGAGCAAGTATGGCTAATTGTTTGGATGTTTGGCTGTTTGTGTGTTTTTTTTGGGTTTGTTTGTTTGTGTGTTTGTGTGTTTACACTGCCACTTACTCTTCTTGCTGGCCCCTGATCCCGTACCTGGACCTGCCAGCTCCAACGTCTGGGCCTCAGCCTGCAGGTCATGCATCTGGCACAGGAACTCTGGATTGGAGCCCCCAGACTGCATGTAGGCCCTCCGCAGAGCCCTGGAAACGCAGGCAACACATGTGACGGATGAAATGGACGGACTGGAGGAGCCGTTCGCTGTTTTTCTGCTCATGACACAGCCTCAGAGCCACGTGGGTATCTGGACGGCCAGGGGTCCCTACCTTATCTGGACAGAGAGGGGCCCATCCACTGAGGGGATAAGGTCAAAGGTCATTCTCTGCACTTTCCTGCCCTCATCTGGGTCAGGTGTGTGTGACGGTAGAGAGATTGTGTTGGCACTGAAAGAACATGTGGGATACATACAAGAGATAACACCACATTAATTATTATGTGTTTGTATTTATTATTATTTATTATTATTATTACTACTACTACTACTACTACTACTATTATTATTATTATTATTATTATTATTATTATTATTATTATTATTTTTGTTATTATCTTGCAACTCCACTTAAAACATCAGCCAATTACTTAACCACCTTAAAGGGGTGATGGCTTATCTTCCTAACCTCAGAAGATCCTCATGATGCTTTCTAAGATTCCATCCTTCCATCTTCATAATCCTTATTTTAGTTGCTTTCAGGCAAGGAAGCTACAGTTATGGGTTATGGGTTAAATATAATATAAGGGTTCATGGGTTTGTCAGGAACATGAGATTGTAACCAATTATTAGAGAAGAAAAATGCCACAATGACAGCAATACTGTTGATAGTTACAGTATCTCCAGACACGATCATATCTGAGTTAATGCTAATGGAATAACCATTAGTGTGGGTGGGCCTTAAAGGTATAGTCAGCTTTAGCTAGATAAATGTAGCTAATACACTTTTTGAAAAATGTAACAAGTATCTCATTGCATTTCTTACCGTTCTCTGTGCGTGTTATAATAATCTGATACTTGTACACAGCCATGGCTCTGTAAATAGTAAGATAAACAAAATGGCGAACACCGCTTCAAAGCCGTAGCGCCACGCTTTACTCACGATGCATTTCAACTTATGACGCGTCGCAGCGGATGACCGTGGAGCGATACTGTTTTGATTTGAGCTCGAAGTTAGCAAGAATGCTAACTGTAAACTGCCTTTAAAGGACTGGTGTGCATTTATTGGCCTGAGGAGGAGTTACACAGGAATGGCAATACTAATGTGTATTTATAAAATCGCTGTGTAATCACTAGTATTTGAACTAGAAAAGACTTTAGACCTGTCTATACTGCCTGCATCAATATACGCTTGTGAAGGACACAGGATGCACTCACTGCTTCTGTGCTTTGAGGTGTTCAGTGAGATGTTTCATAGTTGTCTCGTTCCTCTCCTCTTGCGCTTTGAGCTCTGTCATGAGTCCCTCCAGACGACTAGTGGTGTTCTGGGCCTCCAGACGACTAGTGGTGTTCTGGGCCTCCAGACGACTAGTGGTGGTCTGGGCCTCCAGACAACTAGTGATGGTGCTCTGGGCCTTCAGAGCAGCTAGCTGGCTGGCTAACTCTGGCAGACGAAACAAACACACCTAATCAGACATGTAGAGCAGGGCTTTTCAACTCCGGTCCTGGAGGGCCGCTGCCCTGCATGTTTTAGATGTCTCCCTGCTGCAACACGCCAGATTGTAATGAATGGGACGTTAGAAGCCTGATAACAACCCAGTCATTAGAATCAGGTGTGTTGGAGCATGGAGACCAGGACCGGAGATGAAAAGCCCTGATGTACAGTATCAAGTCAAGTATATACGCAGCCCTAAATCACAGTGTGAAAAGGCTGCAAACAGCCACCGTTCACATGGAAACCATCGGGCAAGTGAGAACTTCCAAAATATCCAAGTTGGTGATTATGTGCTAGTAATCTCTTTAGGAGCAATTGCACCCTAAACTGTGTTTTCTGATCTGTAAATTAAATAATAGACTGAACTGTGATGAGACACATCAATGTCAGTATTGACAAAATGCCTGTTTTTACACAAATCAGGTTTTTTGGGTTGGACATGGCTCTACACGTTATATCTGCGTTTAAAGTCGCCCGAGGTCCTCGTTGGCTTCCCACCCTACTGGTACGCCTAGGCATCATCAGAATCAATTGATATTAATGGGGTCCACCTCTCAGCCCCTCCCCTCTTCCTGACTAAGATGTACCATGGGAGTCAGGCTCAGACCTGGGGTGATGTTACACTTTAAAGGTGGAGTCAGGCTCAGAGCTGGGGTGCAGCTACACTTTAAAGGTGTAGTCAGGCTCAGAGCT
>JAODLL010038082.1:6462-21637 GCA_026546735.1 Forbesichthys agassizii
CACAGACGACCTTTACCAGCTCACACAACAAGCCAGCCATTAGCTAACTAAACCAATGTTCATGTTTTGAACCTGTGCAAGACCACAGACGATCTTTACCAGCTCACACAACAAGCCCACCATTAGCTAACTAAACCTTCCTTTCTGTGTTGAACCTGTGTAAGACAATATATACATACAACACTTACCTGCTCACACTTAGCGAACTAAACCTTCCTTTTTGTCTTTCCCTGTCTAAACAAAGGCATGTTGTTTTTTAAATGCCGCTGAAAGACGCACCATGTACTTTGCCACCGAGCACACTGATCGCTGTTTCTGTGTTTGCCAAGCCCACCAGTAACAGGTCAACCCAGTGGTCCTCAACCCTGGACCTGCGATATCGGGCTTCTGCAGAGGCATCATGAAAACTTATTCGTTTAAATCATGTGCGTTGGAACAGGGAGACATCTAAAGCATGCGGGACAGTGGGACCCAGGTTTGACAACCACTGGAGGGTGGAAGGAAAAGGGCGCACAGCTGCCACTAGGGGGAGCAATAAACCTCAGCTGAAATACACAGTACAGTAAATACATAAAAACGCTGTCACCCGACACACATGTGCCACGTCACTCACAAGCGAGCACACACACACACACACACACACACACTAGCCACAGGGGATGGCACTGTAATTATCTGCCATCTGCAGGCAAAACAATCCTGGAGGAGGGAGAGTGGACGAGATGCCGGAGAGAGCGAGAGAGAGAGAGAGAGAGAGAGAGAGAGGGGTAGTGGGGAGACTTGGGGGATGGATGAGAGTGGATCCTTATCGATGTTTATCATATGTCGGGAGTGAGGGGGGGGGGGGGCAGTACACACCACAATACAAGGTGGAAAACTCAACTGTGTGCACATGCACGTGCGCACATACACAGACAACAGCTCCCTCAATAGCCCCCCTTCCAAATAAAATAAAAAAGGGGGCTCATTGCCAAGGCTAGTATAGTGTTCTGTGGTGCGGTCTGCACCACTTTGTTTGTGTTTTCATTTACTGAGCCAGGCTTGTGTAAAATCAACAGGCAACTAGAATAAAAATATGATTTTTAAAAAAAGTGTATAAGCTTACGATCACTGACTGAAGCTCTAATGAAGCTCTAATGAACTAGGTCAATCCAACGGTAACACTAGAATCCAGATGCCGGGGTGATGCTGGACGGCGCCGGAGGTTTTAACTGACGAATTAGCGCACGGACCAGGCAGACAGAATAGTGGGCTGCAACTCGAAACTGGATAACACTGGGGACACACTGGCTATGGGTGAGTGGTTACTGGTCATGCTGTTAACTGCCTGCCAAGCACATTGCCTCATAGACAGACACACCTTACGGGCATTGGGGCTCTGGCTGTGTATGTGTGTGAGTCTGTCTGTCTGTCTGTCTGTGTGTGTCTGTGTGTGTGTGCTTGTCTGTCTGTCTGTCTGTCTGTGCATGTCTGTCTGTCTGTGTCTGTCTGTGTGCGTGTGTGTGCATGTCTGTCTGTCTGCCTGTATGTCTGTGTGTGTGTGTGTGTGTGTGTTTGCTTGTCTGCCTGTCTGTCTGTCTGTGTCTGTGTGTGTGTGTGTGTGCGCGCATGTCTGTCTGTCTGTCTGTCTGTCGGTCTGTCGGTCTGTCGGTCTCTCTGTCTGTGTGCGTGCTTCTGTGCATCTGTTTCCTCATGACAGTGGGCCTTTGCATGCTGGACCATAAGATGGACAAATAAGTGTGTAATCTAGTTTTCCCTGGCTTCCTGAAAAGATGCGACAGAGAGACGCGCTTTAGCAAAAATGCCTCAGGGGAAATTAGTTCTACATTTTAGATTCATTACCAAAAGAGGGGAGCCAATTCCAACTTATATAACTATTTTATTGCTTCAAACTAGACAACCCGTCTCTGTTGTGTAGCGAGTCCCCCTCGGAATAGCGCTCGTTCGTACCCATCTAGCTCTAAAACGCATGGCGACATTTTAGCTATGTTGTAGGTAGCCCTCTGGTGCTTCCAGCAGACCAAGTAGAGTCTTGCCTGTACAATACCTTGCACTCCGCACATAGTACGAGGCAGGGTCTGATAATGTGGTGTTTCAATAGCACTGTAGAGAAGGAAGAGACGTCACGGCCTTATCGTGCATATGAATATGCTAGCAGTTACACTCAGGATCCACGCAGTACCTTTACTCGCGTAAAGTCTCGGACACGGCGCTGGCTATCTGTGTCAAGATCTGCATGCATGTCTTTTGACTGACATGCATGGCAGCAAACTACATAACGGTCACGTCAGACCGTTGAACCTATACTAAGGAATTGGTCTGGCTGTTTGCATGTATTGTAAATCTGTTCAATAATAGCCTACGGTTACTGCTTAAAAAATAAAAATGTAAAAATAACATAAATAAAATAAAATACAAATAAAGCACTGCACTGGCAACATCCTGACAATTGTATAAAGGATTGTGAGTGACAATGCTGACAGCAAATGAAAATCTAGTACCCCATTCCTGATAGTCCTGTCAAGAGCTCACAGGGGTTCTGTACTGTATCTATACTGTATGTTCAGCCCAAGTTGTTTATGTGACGTAGTGCTAATGGACGGAGGAGGCTGAGACTAGCCTCCACCAGGACTGTATTTTGTATGAAACATCTCAAATCATCTGCAAACGTAAGTCACACATACAGTATGTCCCTATACTGTAAATAAATATGGTGATTAAGAAGAACAATGGATGATACGTACTTGTAAGAGTGTACAAGGGTGCCGGCCTTTAAAATACTTGCATACTTGTAATGGCAGTGGAACAATGAGGAACCCGTGCCGCGCCCCACCCCAGTGCATTATGAGAAGGCACATGGGGCCGAGTGAGTCGGATGGAGCCGGGGGGTGGGGGAAAGGAAGGTGGCGGGAGGGGGGTGGGGTTTTATGAAGTCCGGGGCTTCCTCAGACCTACCATGTCTGAGAGGCAGCCGAACTCCGCTAACCTCAATTATTCAGCATTAGAATCCCCGATTGATTTCCTGTTGGATCGACTTACTGAGCACACACACATGCACGCACGCACACACACACACACACACACGCATGCACCAGATCTCCACTTGAACGCTGGGGACAGTGACACGCTATAGCCTCAGCGGCGGCAGGACAGGAGTCTGTTAGAGGCTACAGGGAAAAGAGACACACGGTCGTCACAGGAGAGGAATGAGAGGAGGTTGGAGGGGGGTTGGGGGGGAGGGGGTCTGTAATTAAAGATAGCCCTTATCAAGGCCTTGATAGATGGAGATGTCCTAGCTAGCACTGCAGGCAGTGAGTGGGTGCCCTTGGGGAAGGTGCATGTGGTCTCTCACAGCCTCGCTCCCACAGCAGAAGGAATAATATTTGCGTTCGGGAGAATAAGAAAAAAGAAAAATAATAATGTCCGTGGCTGTCACCAATGTGGAGAAAGAGCTATTAGCTCAGGATATGGGTGATTATTGTTGTTGGATATCAAGGTTGCAATGGAGGTCACGGGAAACGCTGTGTGGCCCCTGTTCTCAGGGTCCATGGGTGCCCAAGCTGGTCCTGGGGCCAAAACAAACAATAATTTCTCATCAGTGAATGAATCAGTTCATTCCTCGCATCTTACCAAGACGCTGGTCGTGATAAACAAGTGGCGTGTTTTTACTACTCACAAGAGGAGAAAAACAAACATGGCTACCTTCCCTCCTCCATCGACGTGGTTTGGGTTTATCTTACAGAATCAGGCCAACAGTTGGGAAAGGATCTGAGTTTACCAGTTGGCAGGTGGGAGCTGCTCTGGGTTTCTCCTTGGCTCAACCTTGTGGCAAGGGGAGGGGGTGTGGGGGGGTTTTGGGCCAGATAGAGGCCACAGGCTGTCTGGGAAGGAACCGAAGGCCTGTTGCCAGACAGAAGGAGCTCTCTGCAGGGTGAGGCAGATGTGTATGTGTGTGTGTGGGTGGAGGAGGAAGGGGGGAGGGGGGGGGCGGGGGCGGGGGGCAGTAGGGGTTCGTGATTAGGCCAGGGCAGAGGCCTTGACGGCTGGCTGTCGGTGAACCCAGTTATGCCCTCCGATCAACACTTTTTGGTTATTTTGAAAAGCCCCACCGTAAAAATGCAATTAAAATGCAATATCAGTTGTGTGGCCTGAGGGCCTGAAAAGGTTGGACTATTATAGAAATATGTCTAAGGAATAATTTAGCCAAAATTATCAAATATAAATGAACAAGCCAGTCTCTGGCCCAACTTTGGCCAATATATATTTTCTGGATTGTAGCCAATCACCTCTAGCCTATCTCCCCATTCCCAGTCAGATAGCCAATCACGTTAAAGGAATGTTAATTGCAACACTAACTGAAATTACATTGTGAGCTTGAGGAGGGAAAGGTCTGTCCAAAATACAGCTGAATCGATAAGATACACTTAAAACAACTAAAACACTTTACTAAAAAAAAAAAAAAAAAAATACCCCAATGCAGGATTTTACAATACAACACCGACAAAGTTGCACATCTGTTTTTCATCTGTTTCAGATGTCAACAAAAACATAAAATAGCTTTGCATTGCATTTTGGGATGTCCCATTTTCATTACAGTAAAAGGTTTTAAGAAGAAAAAGTTGTGAAAAATATGGTGGATGAAATTGACAAAGTATTCTAGTTGTTTTGTTTGTTTACATGAATGATGTGAAGGCAAGTGCTTTCTGCTTGCTGAAAGCAGACAATTACACATGTAAATGTCTCTTTCTCAATTGCCATGTGTAGTGTTTTGTCAACACTGACGGCCAGTGATTTTCTCGACACTGATTGAGTGTATTTGTCAATCAGCACAGTAGAATGTGCAGCATGCTATCTGCTGCTCCGAGCTATGTACGGACATCTCCACCACTACCTCTCACCACGCACATGAACCCGTCGAGATTTGGCACTCGCGCTGGACAAGGTTAGCTTAATGAGTGGCTGTGAGAAAGGCCTGCGGGCGCTTTTCATTGGGATACACCGCATGTACCGGAGAGGGAACGTGTGCTGGGAGAGAAAAACTGGGAAATACGAAAGCATGCGCACACACACACACACACACACACGTCAGGTCAGACAATATACCAAGGCAATGTTCAGCCACTGCAAATAGGCTGATATAATAAGTCACACATGAAGAGAAACACATACAACATGCGGTCTGCACAACTTTGTGTTCCCATTTACAGAGCTAGGGCTGTGAAGAAACACCAGATTATTGTTGTCAGCACAACAGGCAGGGAGCAGAAATGAGTAAACTGAATTTGACTTAATAAATGATTAGCTGACTCTACCTTTAAAAGGCAGGAGCAGTCATTCTCAAGAGCGCTTGCTAATTCAGAGCTCAAATCAAAACAATATCCCACCGCAGCGCCGACCCTCCTCCCCCCCCCCCCCCGCACACACACAAATTTAAACATATTGTGAAGCAAAGCATGGTACTACAGTTTTGTTGTTGTGATCAGTGTTTACGTTTCTATTTACGGAGCAAGGGCTTTTTGTTTTCTAGCACGCACAGAAAACGGTAAACTAGCAAAATGCAAGGACATATTTAGTGAATTTCACAAGAAGTGTATTAGCTTACAATTAGCTTGCGATAGCGGACTGTAACTTTAAAAGATTTGACGGAAAGCTCGCGGTCAGCCCAGGAGCAGTGCCTTGAAAGTAAACATGGGGGTAGAATCGCCCTGTTTCTCGACTCACGCCATGGAGAAAAGAGGCCATACCGGAGCGAGAATCTGAGAAGGGGGCCCTGGCAGCTTGCTCTTCTTCTATTTCTTTACACAGTCCAAGTAGAGGACATCGAGAGCTGCAGTTGGGCTCACTTTGTCCCCTTTCTCCGTCTATATTGTTCTCCCTGTCCGTTATTTTGGCATCTCCCTTATGAAGCACTTGTTCGCAGCCTCTCCGTTGCCTGTGCACTTCCACTTTTCACTTCCCACGCCTCTCTCCTGCATTCCACTCCGCCTCGCACCCTTAACCCTTTGTGTCCCGGCAGGATCAAACCGTCTGAAACGTGAGGCAATAATAAGCCTGTCCGGTCACAGACGGACGCCTCTCTCTCTATCTCTCTCTCAAGCCGCAAAACAACAAAAAGGAGGCCGACTGCAAGCGAGGAAAAAGGCAAATTGAGCTATCAAAGAGGCTTGGGAGCCAGAATGTCCTCTGGCTTTGCGGGGCTGGGCGTTGTTGCGCCAGACAGCGCCAACCGCACCGTCCCGTGCCAACGCCGCTGGGGGGCACCAATACCCCCCCCCCACACACACACACACACCCCGCAGCTGCAGGTCCCGGCAAGCCGTCCGCCGACAGGGTTCCCATGGTAACTGGGGCGAGCAGCTGGAGCCAAAATGTCAGCTTCTCCGAATAGTTGTTGGCAGGCAGGAAAAAAGGATGGAGACAGTCATAGTGCAAGACAAAGCCTCCCAAGAGACTAATATAACCCTCCACCAATCAAAGCCTCAGAAGACGTTGAAGCCGCAGCTTTGGGTGGCGAATCAACGGACGTCTTGCGGGCCCTTAACACAGCATGGCATGTTAAATAAGAGACTCCTGACAAACTTGAAAGGGAACGTTATAACCTGTCAGCGTGACTTTTGAGTCAAACGTAGCGCGGCTTGTGGGACTGAAAATCTTCCGACGGTGCGAAAAATAAAGCTGTCAAGACACAACACACCTGAAGGGCCAAAGTATACTTTTTTACTTTCATGTCAGGCATTGGTATTTCAAACACTGCGCTTGAGAAGAGTACTCAAAAATAAAAACCTCTTTTAATAGCAGTTTGCCCAGAAGGTCAGCTGTTGTTATGGTGAGGTGATCGGCTTCAGTGGGAGTCTGTAATTCAACGGGGGCTTGTCAGGTATTTCGCATTGCAGTTCTCTTGACAGTGGCGTCATGACCGACACATAACTCTGATGTTTTATTCCATCACAAGCCAGAGAGCCGTGTTTTAGAAGTGGTGAACGATATGCACAGGTCACAACTCAATTCGGTTATATAATAGGGTAGGGGTGATACAGGGAATATGTTCCCGTCGCCAGGATTTCCAACATAACAAACAAGCTTTAAGCCTCTTTAATATGGCCCCTATAAAAGGTGTGTCCGTATTTAAAATGGTCAAAGTAGTCACAGTCGGATGATAGTATTTCACTGGAGAGGGATTCCCCCCCCCCCAAAGCCATACGGGCAGGGGCGGTTAAGCGTGATTTTACTACACACAATAAGGTTGTTTCCACTTCCAGCTCATGTTTTATGGAGGGTTTTTTATGAATTAATTGTGTGCTTGGGGATGAGAGTGACTCCGCAGTTTTATGGTTCTACAATAGGGATGATTTAGGTTTGAGCCTGACGTTGGGGAATTGGACACATCTTGTTTTAACACTGGTAAACACAAAGAACGGCTATGTGAAGGAAGACACATAGTCCTACATATGTGGATGTGTGTGTGCAGGTGTGTGTGTGTGTGTGTCCTACATTAGCCAGAAAACCGCTACAAAAGCCCTGACAGCACCAGGGCTCACACCATGCTATATACGGACGTCGTGAGCCGGCCTAATTCACCGCACTTCTCTGTCTCCCCAGTTAGCAGTCCCTCAAACCAATTAACACCTAGCCAACCATTCAGGCCTGATTCCAAATGTCTGCTCGCAATTACAAAGAGGAAACATGGCCACTTATGGCAGGAAGGGGATTTAAGATGTGGGGCCTGGTATTAGGGCTACTGTTGCCTGGCCTAATCATGGAAAGGTTGACGGCAGTTAGCAATAACAATGAGCGCCAATGGAAATCAAACCAATTGACATTCAGAGCTAAATAAGTGAGTTATGGAGCCGTTATATATAAAAAATACAATAGAACTAAAATATGGTCCTTTCTATCTCCAAGAAGGCTTAGCAACATCTGCTGTATTTGCTTTGCTTTGCATTCAGCGATTGTGTTCGTGTTTTTTCATGTTTCTTTTCATGTTTTAAGTGTCCCTTGGGAAAATCGGTGAAGCTCTGATCCCCCCGTCGCCTCTAAACACGCCAGGCCCGTTCAGTCGGGCGCCAGCGGGTTTGAGCTCTGGTGTGGTTCCCAGCACTGCCCCCTACAGCGAGGTGGACTTTGGTACTTGACGCCGCCCCTCATTAGTGGCAAGACAAAGGGGAACGGCTGGTAAAGTGGCTCACAACCACTGTCTGACATCTGAAAGAAACTAAGTGCTGGAAAACATTGCCGCCAGGCAGCACGACCTTTTACCACGGCAGCTTTGAACACACTGGCACACGTGTGGCGAACGTTTTAACATGTCCTACTGTGGCATAAAAAATGTTATTGGTGCAATGTGGGTTACTCAAAACAAAATGAGTTCTTATCGCACTGCTGCACCATCGTACAGATAAAATGCAACTCAAAAGACGGAAGCGTTCATTGTAAGTGACTGGTCTTTGGTACTTCTGAAGATGGTGACATCCAATATGTGGAGACGGTGAACTCGTCTGGCCTTCCCGTCTACCGCCGAGGCTATAAATGATTAATCTTGGCTATCCCAACCCCACGGTTGCGCATGAACTCAACTATATGATGTCCTAATGAGGGCTATTGATTGACATAATTGATTGGTTTACGCACAGCCTAACCGACTGGTCAGTGATCTATTTGAGCAGTTCATTACCTAAAATACATTATTCAGAACTAACCACTAACCACTGCAGACTGCAGCATCATTTGGGAAATATATGTCAACAAAAGAAGAATTGTAGATTCAAGGCTGCATCAAAGCCCGAATGACTCATTCAATATAGCAAATAAACACTGTGGTGGAGCAGGGAGGGCAATATATATTGCTTGCCAGCTTTTATTAGCCAGTTAATGACACAGGGACAATGCATTCTGATATTGGCACAGACTGCTCCCTGTGTTTTCACACTTTAACCTTGAATATATAACTTCTCATATTTCCATTGCAGCTTGGGGATTTTTTTTGTTTGTTTGTTTGTGTGTTTGTGTGTTTGTTTGTTTGTTTGTTTTACCCAGCAATGCAACCCTGACTCTTAATCTATCCTTTGAAAGCAAGGCAGGCCATTCGGCCCTCAGATCTCCACCTCACAAAGAGGAGACCGTGTTTGACCTTCAGCCAGCCCGGAGAGCATCAGACAACGCTCTTCTCTAAGAAAAGGTTCCCACAGGTTTGACCGGCCTCCTATTCGCTTCTCCCCGCCGGGTGCAGTAACTGCACCCAGGACAAGGTTCACACGCCACAACCGACCAAACGCCCACGTGCCGAGGAAGACCTGCGCTGAGGGGGCGCAGATGGTCAGAACACGGCTCGGATGTTCAACGGGTTGACGTTCCCAATAAACACGTCTTTGGCATGGCAGGCAAAGTGCTGCTCTTTTACCGTTAAAGGCAGGGGTGGTTATTCTCGAGAACGCTTGCTAACTTCAAGCTCAAATCAAAACAATATCCCTCCGCAGCGCAGCCTCACGCCTCAAAGCATAGTACTACGGGTTGTTGTTGTGAGCGGTGTTCACAGCTTTGTTTATATTCTTATTTACAGAGCTGTGTAGAAGTACCGGATTCTATTTTCAACACTCACAGAGAACGGTAAGGTCGCAAAATGCGGGGTCTGCGGATTGAACCGAAACTAAAAGCATCTGCATCGGGCCTCTGGGGAAACGGGCTTTATAGGCGGCAAGGCCGTGGCAGTTAGACAGACGGAGGTCACGCAAAAGGCCAATGTGACGTGGGCGGCTCAGCCCTGACCTCTGACCTCCGCCATCTCCTCACATTAAGACCAACTTAACACCAGACATGGCTGACAGACTGACATATACAGTACTGTGTAGGTAGGTAGCCATTGTGGCATTTACTGTACAAACGCATCAGGTTGTATCATCTATCTGCAGGTTAACGTTTGGACATAAAGAGTGCATTGGGTCAAACCCGTTTACCTGTCCAAAGCAGTACATCTGTTCAGCTCAGCCATGCAGGTGAATGTTGTGCTAGCTGAAAAAGCTCTGCCTTTAATAAATTATGGTTAAGGGAAAGGTGAGAGTAAATTAAGGTCAAACATGTCCCCCTGTCGCCTATTTCTGCCTCTCTCTTCTGTCATCTGCAGCACAATGACGACCTGAAATGTTCAGTTAACTATATAAAGTGTGTGTGTGTGTGTCTGTGTGTTGGAAGAATCGAGGGGAAAACGTGTACAGCACAGGGTCATGGGAAAATGTGTGCTTGGCCTTTGGGTGATTCCACTGGGATGCAGCTAAATGTCCCCATTTGTTTGTGACTGGCATAACTTATTCTAATTAGCACCATGTAGCATTTGGAGGCCTCATCGGCTGTGTGCAATCGCGTGCGATGTGCTACGTTACAATAGTGGCGACAGTGCGATTAGTACAGTGGTAATAGTACATGTGCCAAAAATGGCCTCCCGTCTGAACAGGACAAGCCACGGTTAGTCTGCATCTCCGTCTGTCTGACTGAACTTCCCAGCTGTCCCTGGTGCCGTGCTAGGGGACGGACGGACGGACGGACGAACAGACAGACAGACAAAACAAGGAGCTGTACCGCCGAGCGCCTATGCTGTTGTTACGAGCCAGGCTTCCTTCGCTATGCTGCTCGTGGATCGGCCTAGCAGCAGGGCCAGGGACTGTCATTAATGCAGGTGTGGGTGTGTGTGTGTGTGTGTGGGGGGGGGGGGGGGGGGACCAAGTTCCAGGGGTACCAGAGCTGTGAATCCCCAGGAGAGGCATCATTCTGAAGGAGGCCTGGGTCTCTAATTGGGGGAGCCTGTGTGCATAAATGACAGATTATGACCTATAAATGAGAATTTATGTGACCATTAGACATGGCGGGTGACCCCTCCAGAGATGCAGAACGGGATCATTAGCTATGCATTCACGACGTCTGCCTCAGCCTAATTAGCATGATGAGGCACAGCCTTCAGACTTTTCTGCTTTTGTGTTGGTACTCCGTGGCCATGACATTTTGGGCTTGTTGTTCCGGTGCAATTTCAGGCGCAATTAGATCTTATTTACGTTTTTCACACTCTTTGTGTTTGTTTTCGAGAAAAGGAAAGACAACCGGGCAATGAGGGGGAGGAGAATACGTGTGGAAATACAATGGCAGCATCTACAGCACACCAGGTGAAAATGAACACCAAACAATGACTTCCCGCTATATGAGACAGCCGACATCTATCTGGGTGGATGAAGGGAACGTTTAGCCAATATTAAAAAGGCTTTGATTCGATATACACAAGGGTACAGGGGAGCGATGTGGGCGGCGTCTCTGGAAATATCATAATCAATGTTCCCTCTCTCTCCCCCTCGCTCTCTCGTCCCCTTTTAAGCCGTAATATCTCTTAGATTGATCGGTGTGATTGGGGATTTGATGGCAGACGCAAATATTTGCACGCAAAGTGGCGGCATTAGTGCAAGGCGATATTGAGAGTGGAGGAGGTATCGGGCTTTGCTTTTAGAGAGAGAGAGAGAGAGAGAGAGAGAGAGAGAGAGAGAGAGAGATGGGGGGGGCAGTAGCAAGACAAAGAGAGCTAGAGAAATAAAGCAATGTTTAATATACCACACATCCATTCCATCTCTATTGACTCTGCCTCCTCTGGACCAACTAAGGAAGCCACCTGCCCCTTTACACAATTAACTATTAGCAAACAAGCGCTGTTTGAATCCAGGGTTTGAGTTTGTGGAGCGTTTTGCTCCGCCCCGAAGTCCTACACAGCTCTTCTTGGTCCGTTTACCAGTCTGTCCATCAGTCTTATTTGCATCTTATTCAATTGCTAATTTCACATCTTTTCACGCCACAGTGAGAACAATATCCAGGATGACAAATTACCCTGCCTGTCACACAAACTAGATATTTATATAAGATTGTTTTTTAAATGGACAAACTGCATCTGTCTCTTGATGCACTTATCGTGGCACCAATACCTACGAGAACTTATTTAATAAAACACCAATACATAAGGCAGAGTTAAGTTTAGGACTCTACTGTACGTAGGTAACAGGATTATAGCCGTCAAATTAGTTTGCTGAGATAAATATGTTTTGCTTTGCATACCGACTCTCAGTCTCGCTCTTTCGTGACAAGCGTGTTATTTGCCACCAAGCATTGTCTTATCAGGCATTGTGAAAAGAAGAGAGACGACTAGAATAGTGTCACCCATGTGAGGCCTATTAATCTCCCTCTCTCTCTCTAACAATGGCCTCTAATAGACCCATTGTATGTCGCTAAGGTGAAAAAAATAGATGAGACACACATACTGCATTTATGTGTATGAAAATAATGTGTATTTTCTTTACATTGTGCGTGTGTGTACATGTAAGTCAGATAAAAGCCAAAAGTGTGTGTGTGTGTGTGTGTGTGTGCGTGCGTAGGGGGTGTCCAAACCCTCGTCAGATACCGGCCACTCAAAGAGATTAATGAGACCCTCAATCCCCGTGGATCAGACGGAATGGAAGACATCCCCAGCCCCACAGAACACTGCCATCCTCCAAATTATGTGGTGGCAGTGAGGCTGCATGTCAAACACTTTATTGGATTGGATTTAATATGATTTATGTCTTCATTTATTTATTTAAAGAGCAGGATTTATAAAGGTGCTCGCTGACCGCACTGCTGCAAGCAGTTCATTTAGACAGAAGAAAATACATAAATTCAGGAAAGACACATACAGTAGAAATAGACATATGGACGGTAAAAGATATAGAGCTCTATTAAAATCTACAGTTTTAAATATGGATCAATCTCTGCTTTTCCGGACGTGTAACTGAATAGAATTGGAGCCACGCTCCTATTTAATTATTTAACTAGTATAATTAATCTTATTCATACTAAAAAGTGCAACAGTTTCACCACAGGTGACAGTAGAAGGTGTCACAGACGCTGTAATACTGTTCCATATGTTATGGCAGCCTTTTCTTTACACATTTCACACTTCCAAATATGACATGTTAATATAGCAAAGGGGTGGGAATGCAGTCTGTCAGGCATGACATGAAAGTAAACTTGATATGTATCTAATAATACCAAAAACAAAAGAAAAAAGTGATTTATGGCTTGGCTACTCGTGTATTTTACTATAGACTGCCAATAGGTTTGCCAATATGAAAACAAAGGGAACAAATGTGTTAAGTGTTTTAAATGTTTGAATATGAACATTTTAGCTATGCAAACAAATCTGCCTTACCCTGCCAAAGATTACTAATAATAAAAAAAATGAAATAAAGACACACACTCCATAATATTGTTGATATCTGAACAACTTGGATCAGCATTGTCCTGGCTGGGATAGGCTGGTATAGTCTTGAGTGGGGCAGTCTGCACCATGATGTTTGTGTTACCATTTACATAGCCAGGGCTATGAAATGCTAGATATATGCCCAGCATGCACACATAACAGGCAGCTATAGGATACAGGAGACTGTGGGTATGATAATAATAATAATGCGAGTAAATTCTGATGATCAACCTTTAAAAAGACACCTTTATTAGCCATGGTTGATCTACAGAGACACTACCATTTCAGGACTACATGGCCATACAGTACAATGGTGGTTGTGATTAGTTATTCATGTACTGACTGACTGGTACAAAGAACAGGGACCATGTAACACCAGTCCTGGTCTCCCTCCACTGGCTTCCTGTACGTTTCAGGGTTGATTTTAAGGTGCTGCTGCTTGTTTTTAAGGCCCTACATGGATTGGCCCCCTCTTATTTAGCTGCACTTATTAATCGCCACTCCCCAGCCAGAGCACTAAGGTCGAAAAATGTAAGACTCCTGGAGGTCCCTAGAGCCAGGCTTAAAATAAAAGGGGATCGAGCTTTTGCAGTGGGCGCTCCCATCCTGTGGAATAATCTCCCACTACACATTCGAGAGGCACAGACCTTGAATGCTTTTAAGTCTATGCTGAAGACACATTATTTCTCTTTGGCTTTTAACTGTAACTGTTTGCCACTGAAGGTCTACGCGGTCATTTTGTTTGGTTACCTTACCTGTACTATTGTCTGCGTTGTTCCTTCGTATGTTACAATTTATGTGTACAAACGTCTATGTTGTCATTTTGTTTGTTTTCCCTTTACTTGTACATATGTTTTTAAACTGTTGATTTATATCATTGGTTTTTTCTTTGTTCAGCACTTTGGTCAACCCTGGTTGTTTTAAAAATGTGCTATATAAATAACATTGACATGTAAATAAATTAAACTTATTTTGTTACTTTAAGACTTTAAGACTTTACGTAAAATGTTCTGTTTAATTCCGTTTTTAGTTTGATATGAAAATGCAATGTGCAATCTAGGTAAAATAACCTGCTTTACATCTGAACAAAGGTTTCCTATGAACTGACTGCCATAACAGTATGGTTTGATTTTGTTTAATCACATTATTTTCATACCCAGATGTATATGGGCGATAAACATACATTTATTTTTGCTTTTGAAGTTGTTGGTATACTTTGAAGTGGGTATTTTATTTTATCTTATCCATGTCACTTTTATTTATAAACCATGCTATAAAATATCCAAACCAAACAAAATAATTAAAACAACTTAACTCAAATTAAAAGGGGCACTCTTTAATTTCATTATAGCGTGCACAGAACTCCTAACCTGACATGCCAGAGGAATTGTTGTCCATCTCGGGAGCATTGAAACTATTTGTGAATGGCAGGTACTTTCAAAAACATACTTGTTGACAGTTGATTGCATGAACCACACCCGTATAGCTATCAACCATAGCTGATTGGAAAGTTCAGTTGCTACTTGGACATTCAAAATGATTCCGAGCCTTTTCTCACGGCGAAATTAAACTGAATTGAAAATTAAATCGGCTTGCGAGATCAGGATGGTCTTGCGAGGCTGCAGAACTCTAGCTCACACTATTCCGTATAGTTCAGACTAGTGCTGTACCAAACGATTCTTTTTTTTGGTCGATTAATCTATCGATTATTTTTTTGATTAATCGATTATTTTTTCGATTAATCTGATAACTACATTATTGATAATACAGAAATCCAGTTGATGCCATAGGGTGCTCCCTCAGAATCTGTCACCCACATTGGTAACACAGTGTTGTGCGACCTGCACCACTTTGTGTTCCTTATTACAAAGCCAGGGCAGTGTAGAAACACTAGATTATAGTTTTCAGCATGTACAG
>JAODLL010038093.1:0-46694 GCA_026546735.1 Forbesichthys agassizii
AACTAACCCAGACAATTGTTGTTACAACTAACCCAGACAATTGTTGTTACAACTAACCCAGACTCTTGTTGTTACAACTAACCCAGACAATTGTTGTTACAACTAACCCAGACTCTTGTTGTTAAAACTAACCCAGACTCTTGTTGTTAAAACTAACCCAGACTCTTGTTGTTACAACTAACCCAGACTCTTGTTGTTACAACTAACCCAGACTCTTGTTGTTAAAACTAACCCAGACTCTTGTTGTTACAACTAACCCAGACTTCATTTCAAAATTGAAAACCTAAAAACTGTATATCAAACTAATACCTGAATACCCGAGTATTCTGGGCCAGCCCTATGGTTTATGTTTCTTGTGAATGTGTTTTGTATATACAGTATGTTTATACCAATACTTCCACTAATGTTAAAACCTAATTTCCTCCATGACTTCGACAGGGGAAGTGAATTGAGATACAAATGTCCTTGTCTATTCATACTTTACCTTTTCTTCTGGAAAGGGAACTGTCATCTGTTTATCCAATTCAACATTGAGTGCCCTTTCCTGATTAAATGGCACATCTTAATGTGCCATTATTTGCCTTCATTAAAATTGCAGTGAAATCAAGGAAATTGTCTGTTTTTAATGTAAATTGTTTATGCATATGATGCAATAAGTTTGACATTGATATTACAGAGATTTATAAGGTGGCAAATTTTAAATGAGCAATTATGTATCTGGGGTAAAAATTATAGGCAACTACATTTTCTTGATAAATTACTGCTTCATTGCACATTTCCGTAACTGTCAGATTCAGATTACGTGGCACATTTATGATAGGTTTGTGATAAGTGATAACTTTTCACCAGCATATTTTACCTTCCTGACCAGTTCTCATTGTCATATTCCAACTGCAGTCGTGTTTGGAGTCATTAGAGAATCCTCAAAGAAAGCCTTTTAAGAAGAGTGCAGGCTTCCATTTCATCCGACTGTGTGTTGTGTGTTACTCATGCATTTAACATTTTGCATTTTTCATTATGCTGCAGCGCTTGCTGCTGTGACCTGACAGGTTGACAAATGCTGAGGAACCGTGCTGATTTAATGATGTGTTTTCTATCTAATTATTGTAGTGTGTCAAGAATTCGTTTAATGTCTTCCCTATCATTTGTCAAATGTGGAGATCTCGCAAACACCCAGACTACACGCATTTACTGAAAGGGTTTCAAGTGTTTTAGAGATTCTCTTCAAACCTAACATGTCTTAAAACATGGAGAGGAGTGATCTCAGTTCTGAACAGTGGGGGTAAACCAGCCTGTCACAGCAAAACTAGAAGGGGAATGCAAAAATTAGTCCATTAGCAACAGCAAGGTTGTGGAAAATTCTGCGGAAGGGTTTGAGACCCCTGCTGGTTTAGGCTTCTAACCAATAGAATGGTTGTACCTGGCAAGTAAATGTTGGTGCTCTGATTATCTGTGCTACCCATCGAATTCTGCTCCCTGGTTATTGCATCATTTTCGTCATGCTTGAGACAACAATGTATTCGTGCTACCGTAAGATTTCTAGTACTAGTAGTTATTGCATGTTTTTAATACATGTACAGTATAAGGCTTCTTGTCATTTTACTTGTACATGATTCAGGTAACGTTATTTGCCAGGTTGTAATATAACATTTGTATATTTAGTTAATTAGTTAACTCCTACCCTTAACAACAACAAAGTTCCAAAGCTCCAATTCGTACTGTAAACTTTATACCGTTTGCTATTCCTTCTGTAAACTGTATATTTTTTCTACTGTAAACTGTATACTTTATGCTATTCCTACTGTAAACTGTATACTGTATTATTCCTACTGTAAATTGTATACTGTATACTATTGTAAACTGTATACTGTATACTGTTGTAAACCCTGTACTGTATACTACTCCTAATGTAAACGGTATACTATTGTAAAATGTGTACTGTATACTATTCTTACTGTAAGTGAGCAATATTGTTACCTGCTGGACATTAAACTGGGTACACAATGAGTAACACAATACAGGATACAGTCATTAAAAGATGCTGTATCCCCCCAGCCATTGTCATATGGGAGGACAAGTAAGTCACTTATGAAGTTTATGTCACGAGCTCCATCAACACAGTGGATCAGACAATGGGCAATTCACACCTCAGCTGGAGGTTGATTGCGAAACCGCTTCAGTTCATGGACTTGATTGCATTCTTCATCCTCCATGTCATTATGGTTATGGCAATAACAACAGCAAATATATCAGCAAATACTGTATATTATTGTTATTATTATTATTATATTACCTATAATAAAACCCACAATTAATCATCTTTCCACTGGCTAGCAGAATGCTAGGCAAGGGAAGTTGATGAGGAGAGGGAAGCTAATCCCTCTGGTCTTGTCAAAATCATTTGAGTTCACGCAGGACCGCATGTGATAAAATATAATAGAGACATATGAAGGACCCAGAGGGCCACAGAGTGAGGTCATATAGTAGAACCAAAACAGTTTATATTGGTGGACCACACAGCTGTACTGGAGCTATATTTTATATCAGCGTGTTGTTTACTATAGGCCTTATTTTAAAAATCTATGTATGAATATTCCAGTGTTCAATAAGGCCAAGAGGTGGATTTGTCATTCTGATTATCATCATCATCATCATCATCATTACTTTATCTTATATGCAAATATAACACAGAAACACTGTCAAGCTCTCTCTCTCTCCCTCTCCCTCTCCCTCTCTCCCGTGACCTTGATAAGGTCACTAATGTTTCTGCTGCACATACTGCAATGTAGGGCGTGGAGAAGCACCTCGATGGCAAAACAATCCACAGCGCTGCTCTGCTGTAATGGGAGCTTGTTAGGTTCAGCGGCTCTTTCATGCCTGAATGGAAAAGGGCATTTTAGGCAACAGCAGTTGTTGATTACCAAGGATTGCCATAGCAACAATACTGTATAAGGACGTCTGAACAAATTAAATGTCAATTGTTATTACCATTACAGGAGATCTTAATAACAACGTAGATATTAGGGGGTATTAAGTTAAACGACTTTAACCTTTTTGACTTCATTATTACCCAATCTACTAGTAACGGAAGAACTTATAGCCTACTGAAATGTCCTGTGTTTTTCTCTGAGAAAAAAAAACACACAGTACAACGTCGTCGGTGGACCTCGTCGGGTCTGTTTAACATGCGCGCCACACTCTGCCCTGCTTGTTAATTAAACACTTATGCAAATAGCTGAATGCGGGACAGGATGTTTTCACATTAAACGCCACGGTCAAGTGGGTGGACTCATGTCGTCGTGCATTAATGTTCACGTGCCCACACCAACAGTCCACGGGTCAAGTAACGCTGTCCTACTTAACACCCACAAATTCAACATACAGTTATGTCAACAAACATGTTAGGTTCACTTTCTGGCCGGTGTCATGTGACCAATGACACTGGCCTCTACCTGGAATTGGTCCCGCAAAAGTGCCTGTGTTCAGAAAATCATTGCCGCTCGTCTTGATTGCTTAAAAGTCCCATCGCCTAACCCAACTTTTTGGGTCGTTGGAAGCCTGCTAACGAACCCATTCATTTGAATCAGGAGCAGGGAGAGATCAAAAACATGCAGGGCACTGGCCCTCCAGGACCAGGATTGCCCACCCCTGGCCTAACCTGACAAGACCAGATATCTGTGTCTGTTATGGAAATTACAGAGTTATGCCAACCGAAGTTTGACATTTTCAATAGTCAGATGGTTCATGGAGAGTCAAAAACATTTTTTTCCAGAAAATGCTTAATGGGCAATTTGAATATATATATGTGTATATATTATTACAATTGTGTACTAATTATTACAATTAACTTTCTTTATTGGCAATTAGTCAATAAATGCCCCGATTTACTTTTAAAATGGAATTTAAAATGTACTTTTTGTATTTAGACTTCCCGGAACTGTTTTGAGGCTCTGTTGCTGTGAAAAAACGGTCCATTGGAGTTAACAAAGATGATGCAACTCTCTGTTTACATGACTCTGGACACATCCACCTGGGAAGCCATCCATTGAAATGGATTCAAGAGGGCAGGCGCTTTCAAAAAATACTTTGAATGTGATTGGACAGAAATCGTGATGGTCATAGCAGGCCAGAGCAGTAGCTGAACCCATTTAATTGGAGAATGTGCACAGTAAGAGTAGAGATATTTCATCCATAGTAATGGTAAGGAGCTTTTGATTGACACATTGTCATTTATCGATTATGTTATCCCTTCAAATGAAATATCACTCAGTCAAGGTAGTTACCTTATGCTTAATGCAATGTGATGATTGTATTACCCCAAACACCTGTATGCATAGAAGAGACATAAAATAGAGAATGTCTTCGTTAACCAAAAAATAAATGAAAGTATGTTTTTTTCCATTAGATTATTTTATGTGTACTGTATTTCTTAATTTAAGGTAAATATTCAAATGTAAATAATCCGTAATTGCAGACTGTAACACAATTAGATCTAAAAGTAAACAGCAATGTAGACTATGCGCAGTGTTCAGTTAAATGTAATTTGTAAAAGCACAACAGCAATATGTATAATTCCACAGCCCATAAAGCTCCCCTGTGCCGCGGCCATATCTATGGCAGATGTTCCCTGGAACTGTTACAGCCTGTTTCCCTGTGATTGGTCTAAACTCCCCCCCATCCCCCCCCCTCCCCACTGTCTGCCTGCTCATTGGTAGTCAAGTCGGCTTGGAAACAATCCTCAGGCCATCATTGTCAAAACAAAAATAAATAAATATAACCACAACAGAAAAAGAAAGTCAAAATAAAATAACAGTTTATCTGGTTGGAACACCAATTCTAAGGAATGCAAGTAGTACTCTATTGGGAGACAATGGGTGAATGAAACCTTGATATTCTTACAATGGAATGAAATCAATTTGAAGCAAGCCCAGCTCTTCTCCTGCCTGTACAGTATATTTTTGTTTTGTATTCTTGGAAGCAAAATATTTGTCTTTGCAGCTTGCTGTAAACTGCATCTTTGATAACTGTGGATTTACCTTGTCACTAGCATTATCAGTCCCTGGGGTAAGCAGCCTTATAATTACATAAGAGTAAGAAAGGACACTAATCTTCATGTCCTGGTAGGTGAGGTCTCTTGACAAACGTGGGTATAATCCATTTATACATACAAATACACTTTTATTTCATATCAATAAATATTCATGAATATGTTTTTGCAAACGATTGCCAATTTCGAAATATAATATGGGTATTGATGCAGCGCTAATAGAACTAGCTTTTTTTTTTTACTGGGGAACCTTTAAAGCGGAGCACCACCACAAATATAACATCCCAGTAGGTAACCCAAGTGGGAGCCAGGAGAGCCCTTTACATGAGAGGCGAAATTACATTTTTGTGACATTTATTTCCCTCTCTAGTGCTACGCAGGCTCATTTGATGGTGCCGTGGGGCCTGTTGGATCCCACGGCCCTCGATGCCAAGTCCATTAGGACAGCCTTTCACTTTGCTTGTAAAGAAAGAAAGAAAGAAATAAAGAGAGAAAAAAAAGGAAAACTGGCTTGTCAACACCACGGTTGTGAAATGCCGGGTATTAAAGGCACAAGCCTCCGTGGGTAGCCTCAAAGTGCACTTTATCGCCCGGGGGAGTCGAGACAAAAAAAAAATCACTTAGTGGCACGATAGTTTTTTCCCTCCTTTGCAGAAGCGATGAAATGGAGGTGACATCGCAAGACTAGCATGCCAGCGGGGTCAAAGGGCGCTCTCATTCTCTGCTGTATATCGTTTTTTACACCTGGAAGGCTCATATGATGACAGTGAAGAGATGACCATAGGCCATAGACCTGGGCTATATTGACAATACTTGTTTTTGTACAAGACCTTTTACTTTTTAATTTATTTTTTTGGATGTCGAGAGCATCTGAAAACAAGGGTATTCCAATGTGTGACCTTGTGCTACAAATGAAACAGTGAGTTATTATAATACAACATTATTAATTATTATAATATTTAACCAATCCAGTGCTTATCAATGACCATCTCTAATGTGACTTTGGAAAATATAGCAATCCGTAGTTGTGATGCTCTAAACAGCAGATACATGTTACTGCCCCCAGTGGGTCTCAAGGGTACTGCATGGTCACCAACTGTGGAATGGTTAGCGTAGCCTATCTGTCAGTACAAAAGTAAGGTAAAAATGAATCAGATTTGTACTACTTTTACATTTTCATTTTATAATTTCATGTTATATATGTATTTTAAGATGTGTATTTATATACTTTTTTATTCATGTTTTATTTTTGACATTTACATTATATTTATACGATTACATGTTTAAAGAATGTGCAGTAGCTACGCTGCTACATATTCCCTTTCCATGACCTTCAGTGAACGTCACCCATGACACACCTGTGACCGTAGAGCACAGGTCAGGGAAGGAGCTAGTCTGCTGGGCCTCTCCCAGGGTCAGCACAGCTGTGGAAGCTGCTCCATACTGGCCTAGTATCGCTCCCAGGCGACGATACCTCCCACGGTGGCATCATTACACCCGCCCAGGCCCCCCGAGGGGGTGTGGTGAGGGGCTCAGGGAGGGGGGCTAGTCTGCTGGGCCTCTCGCAGGGTCAGACGACCGCAGCGGGAGCATCTGACGGGCCGAGACACTGATGAATGTCAGGAGGCCGCGGGCCCCGCTGGCCATCTGGCCACTGATGGGAGCATGCCATCGATCTGTGTCGACGTGTCTGCCCGCTTGGAAGCCGAGAGGTTGGCCGCCGACCAGAGCACCGGCGCCAGCGTTCAGTGCCACCCTGACAGGGGGACATTGGCAAAGAGAGTCAGGCAACATTTTGTCCCGATCAAGAGTCCATTTTGGCTGCCAATTGCTAGAGTAGCAAGAATGATGCTGAAAACATGCAGGGAGCTGTTTTAAAATCTTACAAATGTATTATAATATATATATAAATATATAATATAATTATATATACAGTATATATATATATATAATTAACTTGTATACAACAGAATGGAAATGAAATTATGGAGCTGTGATAATTCTGTTTTTCACCCGATAAATTACATTTAGGGGAATAAATACATACTGTATTCATTTGAAGAAATCCATTTCTGTGCAAATTCCTGTGCACACATCGATCACAGTTGCATTTGAATTTATGCAGATGAACAAAAACAACATATAATATAATAAGGCAATATAATAACATGTCAAAGTCAAAGGCTTGTTTGAAAAATAATCTCGGGTTTTTCCAGTTTGTTGAAAATACACGAAAAGCAGCCGTGGACATTTGCCTCAGCGGGGATGAGAACACTGCAAAAGGCGTTGCGGCAGAAAGATCCAAATATCTTTGTACTCTAATGAAACTGCGACTGGAAGCTGCATATGTTCAAGTGAAGAGGCACATGGCAGTAATAACACTTCAACAGTCAGCCACGGATGCACAGTTGCAAATGTGTTACTTTCAAAAAATGACATGCTTTGTTTCTCCCACAATGCATTGCGTGAGGCAAAGCTTTTTGTGTGATAATTACACCCATGTGTGCATGCAAGGGTTAATTAGTGAGTGTATGTGTGTGTCTGCGTGTACGTACACACATGCGTGTACCATATGGCGGTTGTGGACAAACATTAAATTGCATTCACATTTGCATGCAGATCAGTCTACATACATTCACTGTACGTGTTCAGAATGCTCAACAAGCCCATCTAGACATACAACTGGTGCTGTTTGGCAAATTTGCATGCTATATTTCTTGACATGTTTAACCCAATTTTATGAAACGTGTTACACTCAGGAATATGAATCTCATTATGCTCAAGGTATTCATGTGGGTGGTGCGATTCCAACACACTTATTTGCCACATTACTGAAATGAAATAGTCTTTGCATCGTTAGCATCCTACCATAAACAAATCAAAGCTCTATTATGCTCTACCGTAATGACGAAAATAGAATTATCTTAGGGATGTCAATTGATTTCCACTAATATATGATAATTAAGTGTTCTGTCAATCAATTTCAGAATTGAAATGTGCCATCTAATTATACATAATCTTACATACATTTTGACAGGGAAGGGTGGCAAGAATTTATGAAAAATGATGTTATTAGCAAACTTCATTATGTAAGGAGAAACTTAACACATTCTCTAATCGGTGTGGGATATCAATAACACAAACAGTGGAAGAACCTGGTTAAAGCAAAGAAAAAAAAAAAACCTTTCCAAAATTGAGGTCTCAAATACTCAAATAATTACAACAG
Source organism: Forbesichthys agassizii (assembly GCA_026546735.1). Lineage (NCBI taxonomy): Eukaryota > Metazoa > Chordata > Actinopteri > Percopsiformes > Amblyopsidae > Forbesichthys > Forbesichthys agassizii. Next base: position 8,274 of record JAODLL010038093.1, read on the forward strand.
TGTTTTTAGCATGTCATTTTGCAAAGACGCAAAGTCTGAAGAGATATGCTTTAAATTGTGATTGCAAGATTACAGTTTAGCAACGTGTCGTGGACCCCAAATCAGCAATCAGTTGAGTACCTATCATAAGCTATGCCATATATGGATTTATTTATGTTACCATATTGAATATCAATCAGGGGAGTACCTCAGCTATGCCATATTTATTTCTGTTAGGTTATTGCACGTATTTTAGTCCAAGCTAAAATACGTACAGCTTTCGCACCGCTTTGCTTTTCAGCCAACATCAATGATGACCATATAAGGACATCAAGTCCTTAGAGGCGGGAGGCAATTTCTTCTAAGTCATTACATATGAGGATTAGAGGACGTATTCCGGGAAAACCATTAACAATTAGCGGTCCGACAGCAGTCAAGGTATGTAATTATAGGCAGTGTGTGTGATTAGGGAAAGAGGTTCAATAAATTACATTAACATACTTTTAAATCACAACGGAGAGCAAGTGCCCTAAAAGCGGCGGAAGACAAAATGCAAATATTGATTTCACATTCCCTGATGGAAAGTTATGTGGTGGGTGCTAAGGGCCTTCGGACCACACAGTTTCCAGACACAAACTGTTTGGTCTCCATTATAAGTGATATCTCTATATATAGCCCTCGTTTATATTATTATTATTATTATTATTATTATTATTATTATAATATTATTATTATATTATTATTACTAATATTATTGTTATTATTATTATTATTATTATTATTATTATTATTTCCTTTTATTGTAAATTGCACCTGTATATATCTGAAAAATAAGCAGGTAGCATACAGTAATGTATCTGACAGACAAGACCTACATTTTAAAAATATTTTGTGTGGTTATTATTATTAATATTAATATTATGTGGCCTTTGTATGGAAACTATGTTACGCTGAATAATTTAAATAGACTTGACTTGATACTGAATTATTTGGTGACATTTGTCCTCCTGTAGCAAATTAATCAATAACTAATAAGGAATGTATCATGATCGGACTGCTATTAAAGTGTAGTTAATAAGTAAAGTTAATGAACCGGTAGTTAATTATTAACCCCCGGTTAACTATAAATCAGGCTGATAAATGACACAATAACTAATCATATCCCATTGCCACTTTATTACTTACAATTTTTGTGTCCCCTCAAGTTCTGTGATGTATCACACTGAATAGCAATGCAGCAGTATTTAATGCTCACCGTAGCGTTCTTGTGTCCCTTCATTTGTATTCCCAGGGGGTCTCCAACCATCTACGTTCTAACCCATACTGACCCCGCTCAGTTTCAGAGCTCCTGCGTATTTTAGGGTGGCGTGGCCCAAAGCGATGACTTTTTTTGTGTTAAGAGTGGACCTTTGAGCTTCTTAAAGAGCTGGACTGCCCTTCCCAGGGGAGCAAGACTTCACTTCTATACAATGAAGAGAGCTAACCCCTAGCGGTCAGCTAGAAGCCGCTATTCGGCGCTACACAGCTCCCCTTGACGCCCGACATTTAAACTCCATATGTTTATTACTTTGCCACAGGTATTTGCACCAACCCTAGCAAATAATGATCGCTAGCACACAGTAGCCCGTTCAGATTTCCTTCAAGGTTATTCTAGCCATGCTATTGCATTCAGGTCAAAAGGGAACGTGTGCCTGGGTTGTGTGTACAGCACACACATGCACATACGGATGCGTGTGCAGCGTGTCTCTCAAATGCAGGGATGCCTGGCACAGCCTGAAACGCAGCTGTTGGCTTTAATCGACTTTTCGGATAGGGAAAAGAATTTTCCAGTTCAAGGACACACACCTTTAAATCGGCTCAGAAACCCGCTGGCAAGAAAGGGAACCCTCTCCACCCCCACAAACCCCTCTTCCGTGGTCAAACTGCTGATGGGCTGGCTCAGAGAGAAGGGGCTTGAGGTTTGATCTGGCAGCACCAGCGCTGCAGTCCATTTCTTTCCGGTGGAAGTCCCTAATTGCGCACGGCACCTCCAAACCCCACAGAACTGGCAGCTGTCCACACATTCCCCTAGCTTAGCTGGTTTACAAGACTGAGTGCATCGCCCGTATATGCAAATGGTGCTGAAGAAACAAAAACCTAAGGCTTTCAGAAACTTCACCGGGAAGTTTGGGGCTTTCTGCGGATATGACTTCTCTCTTGTTGCCTGCGTAGTCAATAATAATTTAGCAAACAGTGAACAGAATGTGTTGGGGAAGAAAAAAAAACAATCACAGAAGATGTGAACTTGATTTTGTATGAAGAAAATAATTCAGTTGGAATGACAGACATCTCAGAGAAGGCTTTAAAGATGAACCCCAAGGACAGTAGCCTATGAAGGACAGCTCTGACATATGTCTGAGCTGCATATTGAAAGTGGGATGATGTTTTTCACGACGATAGTTTCTCAAACAGAAAAGATGACAGTGTCAACATTCAGGGGTAGACAAAACCACCAGGCCAGTTAACGTCGTGGTAGTGTCCCCAAATTACAACCTCTAGACACGTGTGTGTTCTAGTGGCGTCTCTCGACACTCTCTCCCATGTTGGCGCTGTCATCGCCGTCAGACTAGCAGCATTCGAACCCGGCCTTGAAAAGACTTGGGTTTTTATTGTCCAAAGGGAAGTGTGCATACAGTGTGTAGATGTACATCTTGGTGTAGATGTTGGGTGTGTGTGGGGCACATGCACTAATTTTTATTGCTTGGTTTCCAGAGGCAACGACGGACAGAGAGCTGTTTCTGGACGTCGGAAGCGCTAAGTACTGGACAATTGGTGAAGGATGGCAAACAGAGCCAACTGGGATTGAACACCGGGACCTAATTGGACCTTAGAGACTGATATAGGGGTTTATTTTGAATGGACTAGTCTGTTGTTTCTAACTACCATTTTTTTAAACAAACTATGCCTTTTTAATAAAATAGTTTGTAGTATATCCACTTTTGTTGTGTTGGTATGACCCGGCAGTTTAAAAGAACCAGCTTAATAAAAGTCACTTTACACCGTGACAGTAGCCGGCATTATTGGGTGGGCACGTATTGCACAAGCACTCATCTCCCAGCAATGTCTATACCCCTGTCTACAGGACATTCACAGAACTATCCTGACATTTGGTATTTTACAGTTTCCAGTTTAAATAGAGAACTGAAATCCACCATTTGTTGAAATGCTTGCTAACTGGTTGCCCATAACAAAACGTCACTTCTGGGAGCGTTGGAAGGATCACATGCGGATGCATCACAGAAGGAGTAGTTTTCATTGCCCTTGTCATTTCTAAATGCACATGACATTTGTATTCTTTATGCTTCCTTGCTGTTGTCAATCTTCAAATGGCGGTTGTGTTAACAGCTTGGAATAGCACTGAAAGTGGGGCCCACAGGAACATGGCTGCCATTCCTCAATGAGAAAAGCACATGGCATCATTAAGACGATTAGACCCTCAAGGTGATGTAGGCAGTCTCCATGATACTCCCCAGCGCCATCAATTCTGCTTATGGACCCACTTACCTCCCAATGGCCCCATAATCTATTTTTAATATAAGCCAGATAAGTGCACTCAGAGATGTTCTTTTAGCAAAGGCCTGTTTCTTGCCATCACTCACTCAGGGGAAAACCCACAAAATAGATGAATGTATGATAAAAGATTTCCAATCTGCTTTCTTCAGACTAAATATAAGGTTGCTGACTGATTGAGCGTTTGTGCGTGCGCATGTGTGTGTGTGTGTGCTGCCTTTTTAATTCAAAGGGAGGTGCCATTGCCATGTCAACCTAGCATACTTATCATAAGAAGCATTTAATGAAATAACAAGGGTTGCCACTGTAGTTAAACAATATCATTTGGCAAATGTTATAATGCACAACCCTGATTAACCCTGGTCACACAAGTCTAAAAGTATGGTCCCACAGTGCAGGGCAATAAATACATATTACGTAAATACAGAATACACGTGTGTGTGTGTGTGTGTGTGTGTGTGTGGAAGGGGGTGAGGGTGATGTGATGATGAATTCATATTTCTAAAACATTTATTATAGAAATTATTACATTAGTAAGCACATTACATATAATTAAGACATATTTATTTTTTAATTGTATGTTTTTAACCTGTGTGTATTGCACATTTATTTGCCACATGCAACCCAGCATATACCTACCCATTAAAGGTATAATACGTAAGTCTGTAGAAAGATAGTTGAGCTTAGTCAAAACCAAATCGCCTCTCTCTCCAATGCCACATAGGCCAAAAGCTGGGATAGTGTTGCACGGTGTGGCCTGCACCTCTTTATTAGTGTTTCTATTTACGGAGCCAGGGCTGTGAGGAAATACAGGGTGCAATCGCTTACTATGCCTTTAAAAGGCTTGTATTTTTCTGCATGGACTCAAGCCACGGTATGCTGCGTCAGCCCACACGTACTCGTGGTAACACCTGACACACACACAGACCTACAGGTTGTTATAATATGCTGTAATGTCATATAATATTCTACACAAGCTAATAGAAATATCATCTCAATCACCGTAACAGGATGCGTCAAGCGAGCCAGAGGATACGATGAAGTTAACACCTCACTGCTCCCACCCCCCGCCCCTACCCCCCCCCCAGCCTAATCAACGCGCTCAACTGAGTGCAGGTGGCATAATTATTAATCTGTTCAGACAAGCCCCCTGGTGATTGATGAGAGGCACGTCCTAATCAATGTGGGATGCATGATAAGTGTTTACTGAGGCGATTATGGCATCACTACCCTTTGCTGAGTGGTGCTCCTCCCCGCTAAGACACCAATATGGCACCGGAGCCACCGACAAATTTTCTGATGACAGATTTAGCTAATTTGGACTCTTGAAGGGAAGTTAGTTAAACCACTCAGAAAACAAAAAAACAAAAAAAAGAAAGAATAAACATTGTAAAAGTAACTTTTCTCTGATCGGCTTTGAAAATTAATTTGTGTCATTTACAAGCCTGATGAATAGCTGAAAGGTACGTATTTTTCATGCTCAGGTGATGTGACACGGTTTTAATTGGAGCTTGACTTTGTTATGAGACAGATAAGAGAACCTTCTGTTCCATATGTCAACCGGTCTAACAGGCCTAATGCCAAATGCCATCACACGTCTAAGCAGACACTTAACGAACCAGGCCAGAGGGCTCGACGCAGAGACCTGCAAAGCACAAACACAAGCTTTCCTGGAATGCAAAAAACGTTTTTTCTGTAACTGCCACTGAACCCATTTGTAGCTGCAGTCTTTGATGCGTGGGAGGAAAAGGAGTGGATCTTTGGGGGAGATTGTCCCAGTAAAGCCCCTGTCTGGGGGGCAGAGTAGAAGAACTAGATTGCAGTGGTTTTGTGAGGACATGCTGACTCATCCCAGCCTCATGGTTTCAGCTCTAGCATTGAAGACAACAGGACAAAGCCGTTTTATGCAGCAAACCAACTGCATGAAACTGCTCAGCGGCTATATAGTAGGGATGGTGCAATCCAATATTTTCTTTCCCCATATCGATATAGATACTTGCTCTTTGAGTATTGGCCAATACGGAGTATACCAATCTGATCCAGTGTTAAATTAAAGTGCATTCCTCACTGTGACTGAGGAAGAGACTGGGACTCATGTTATTTGTGAGGAAATATCAGGCTTTAACATTGCTGTCCTAACTCTGTAAAACAAAATGTAACATGGTCTATAATATAAGGACATATTACAATGTTGTCATTGATGGTATGCATTAGATTGGTTTAAGTGAAGTTGCAAAGTAAATGGCAGCCAACCTTTTTTTAGGACTTAGTGTTGCCTGGGTAGGTTAGACATGGCTGGTGCTTGACAGTAGACCTATATGTGTACATTAATTTAATTGAATTAGCCCCATAGATTGGTTACAACCCAATTGTGACCGATACCGATCCAGCTATTTAAGACAATATCGGATTGATTTCCAATCGTAACGGTGCCATCCCTACTATATAGCAGCAAGAACATTTGGCACTACTACTGTCCTTTGTAACGGTTTCTAGTGGTTTTTAAAAGTAAAAAAAAATAATAAAAAAAAATAAACGACAATACAACATGGCCCTGACAGCCATATAGCCTACATTGCATCATTAATCATTATTAATTCATATTTAATCAATTGAAAGAATAGGACACATGTGAAGATCAAAACTATCCCCAATATATTGTTAAAGATAAATAAAGTGCTTATTTTTTTATACAAAACATAAAAAAGAATCAAACAAAGCTTCAATAACTACATTAGTCTCAACAAGTTAATCGGTGTGATTGTTGTTCAAACACAAAATATGAGGAAAATACAACAAAAATGGAAACAGGGACAATCTTTAGATGGCAGTATTCAACCACTGTGAAACAACAACTCGGTAGAGAGAGAGAGAGAGAGAGAGAGAGAGAGAGAGAGAGAGAGAGAGAGAGAGAGGGATTTTCTAAAAGGTCAATATAGCACTAAACCGATGCCCACTAATGTAAACATGACGACAAATTGGAATCTCTAATGGGCATAAATTCACAAAGAAATCATTAAAACGTGGACACAAATCTAAATAATCACTCATCCTGCCACAGCAGGACATATTGTTTACATTTACAAATACAATACTGGGGGAAGATAGGACATTTTAATCATGTCATACGAGAATTGTTTTGCCCCCCTTCCAATATCAAATGTTTGGTGTGAAATTAAACACCCATTTGTAAGTACTGTATACAGCAAATAACATTATCACACTTTCTTAGAGTGTTAAAACATGGACAGTAGGTGTGGGGAAAATCCCAAATAAGCACATTTATCCATGAACTATCTTTCTCTCTGCATTCCTGCAGCACCCTGCAATGTCTCTACTAACGCAGTCTTACTGCTTCCTGCACGCCAGGTTTCTGCCATGACACGGTCCATGACACTTACTTGAGAAAGACAACACAATCTGCCCATGTACAAATGGAGCACCTTAGTTATTGTCTAGAAGGTGAATTTGTTTCATCTTTAATATTCATTCAATGCTTTGAACATAAATCTGGTTAATCTCATCATTGGGGTGATACTAGTGACCATGAGGATAGATATCGGCTGAATTTGACAAAAAGTGTATGCACTTACAAACGCAGACTTTCCCTTTACAGTTACAGTGTTTTGTACAGTCAGAAGTTTGGACCGGTGCGAACAGGAAGGCATGCACACACGCACACACACAAACAAGCATAACAGTATGCTATGTCAGTGATGTATGTTGCATTGGCCTGTGGCACAGCACCTCGATTCAAGTACAGTACAGATTACAGTGAGCATACTGTAAATCCCATCTGACTACAGGACATGCGCTATGCATGCGGGTATGTCTGTTACTATCTGTTTCACAGTCTTGGCAGAGCTGCAGGTGTCAAGCTAGATCGCATCAGAGCATCCAGTACGTCACGACACGGCACATTCTCTCGTCTTGTTTTTCTGCATCGCTCAGCCTCGATTTGTAGTTGGCAGAGAGAGAGAGAGAGAGAGAGAGAGAGAGAGAGAGAGAGAGAGAGAGACAAAGAACCAGTAACTTTACAATGGAATCGCTCTTAGTTCCCAGTGGTTAGTGTCAGCCTCTTGCATTCAACGTCTGATACATATACCTCTGTGCTCGACCACACTATCGGGACGTGGGGTTATAGAATTTCATTGGCTGCTAGGATTGTCACTCAAGTCTGAATACGATTCCGTCACAATGCTAGTGTAGTGCTGTGATTTATATTTCTTTGAATGCGTTTTAAGCAGTAGCTGTAGCCTACTAATTTAACAGATTTACCAGACAGCCAACTTGTGTTGTTTGGTTTCACAACACATTCCTCACTATACTGTACTGATTATTAAGTTATGTAATTGGTTGTTGTCCATGTCAATATGAATACTTTTCCTCTCATAGACCCACCAAGTGGGTGGGTCTTGACTCAGTTAGCCTGGATTGTATCCCAGACATCAGGGGCTCTCAAACTTTTCAGCTCGCGGCCCCCACAGTGCCATAGACTCGCAGCCCCCTCTATCCCCAAAGGTGCTTGAAGCGTACAGCCATAATATTATTTGACAGTGTTATAGGCTAGTGGCAGAATACATCAATGTAATGTATAAACTGTACAACTACTAACAATTATGGCTAAACTATGCAATTTCTAATCATTTGAAGTTATTTATTTTTATTTGATATTATTTCATTTTTGAAAATTTGCCTCACCTGTGTCTCGCGACCCCCACTTTGAGAACCAATAGTCTACGAGACTACAGTAGTAGTTACCTAGTTTATGTACTGTAATTACAAGCATGCGGTGTCATGGTAACCTAGTTTATGTAGTGATGCAGTCAACCCTGTGTCCCAGACATCACGCAAGTAAAGGCTGACCCTGCAAGACTACTGAACGATTAACTACAGTACAATCCTTGATTGCATTATAACCCCCAGATGCCAGAGTTCATTCCCCAGCACACTGGTACAGGAGCAGTAGATCATGTAAACAACTCCAAGTTGAGAGCGCAAATAAAGATTTTAAAAGGCATTTTTACTGCATTTAGCATAGCATACTGTAAATGACTTTCACTCAAAACACATGCAATTACATTGCCAATTTATCATGTTATACAGAATTTGCCATATCCACCCAATGTGAGCCAATTAAATAAGACCCAAAGGCCATAATCCTAGCAAATGTATAATTGAATTGGCTTAGACCACACTGGTTTAATACAGTAGCAGACAAGAAGGTCTCACATATTTTAATTAATCTCTTTACAGACATGTATCATTGCCGTATGAGTACTGACATTTTCAACTGAGGTTATTGTGGTGATTTTGAGATTATTTAACAGGCGTGCAGACTGTACTATAAGTACTAGTTAAGCAATTGCAAAGATTATGGTCAGAGCCAATGGGCATGATTGGAAAAGATATAAGGCTCAGACAGACATGTCTGGAATTATAATTTAATGGATGTGTTGTTTACCTATTCCAATTAAAAAAAATAACCCAGAGCACAGATTTGGATTCATAAATTATTTTACAAAGTACAACAAAGTAAAGAGAGATATTGTATTGGAAAATGTGTTATATTATTATGCTTTTGACCCTGTTCTTAGGAAAAGTACAGATTCGACTTCAGCCTTGAAATTACACAATGGTGAAAAATTACTATTATTATATTATTAGTATTATACAGAATACTAATAATATTTACAGTGAAGGTACATTTTTGTACTATACAAATATCACAAATGTTCAAAAGTACAATCATATAATTTTGTATTTTGTACCTAACCATGAGTTCACTCAAAAATGACTAGGACACAATGCATAATTCTTTTATTTTAATCGCTCCAAGCTTGTGATTACTTATTGGTTGGATTATTTGAATCAGCAACACTGCCTTGATGGTCACAGTGTCGCATCGCTCATTATTGGCATAAAACAGACCTCTACTCTACTTCCACCAACTCTCACTGAAAATTGACCTTGTCTCCCTAGTTGGTCGATCCGTTGTATAAATGCAGGCTTGTAGGGTGCCTCCCCAGTGCCAGGCGTTAATGTAGTGCACCTGTGCTGCTCCATCTCGAGCCTGTCTTCCCTGAGAGTGTACCTTACACCACGAGGAGGGAGGAACAGGGCGGTGCCCAGGCGTGACAAGGTCACCGGCGAGGCAAGGCGTGAGGTCACGGGCACCTCCCCCGCCGGCTCTCGTGCCCCGAACTTGTCAGAGTCAGGCGTTGAACCGGCGATGCTCCGGTCGGCCCAGCGTGCAATGCACAGGGGGGAAGGGGGTGGGGGTGGGGGGGGGGTTGCGGAGATAGGATCTTACCGTTGCCGCGGCTAAAGCGCGCAGCAGGACTTTTCGGACTCAAACCTGCATCCTCCATGTTTTATTTGTCTTTGTCCGAGACTGACTTGCTCGCTCTCCCTCCCTCCCTCCTGTGTTCCTGGCAGGACAGCTGGCAGAGATCCAGGCGCAAATACCCCCCCCATCCCCCCTTTCCACACCTCTCTCCCCCAACCTCGTCCCACCTTCAAATTAACCTTTAAATCAAAGACGAGGCCCTTTTCTCCTCACCGCTGGCTCACCCCCGTCTTGTCCTCGGGGTGAATTAATAAAACCTTAATTTCCTCATTAGCCCTGTCAATTCATGCAGGAACTAATAGGGCGTACTTGGGCACACTGGAGGAGCACCGCCTCACATACAAAAAATGTTCCGCTCCACAATTAGTTTGCTGGGAGACTATTAGTGGGTGGGGTGGGGTGGGGTGGGGGGATGGGGAGGGCAGGTGGGTGGCGGGGGGGTATATGGGGGGAAGGGTGATGCAGTCTTTCTACAAGTGAGCTATTTTGTTTCCAAATCCCTGTCCCCCTACACCAATCAGGAGTAGAGAAGGAAGATGGGGGGGGGGATAATTACAGACGCACCTGCAGCTCGCAGGGCGTCTCACATCCATTGGCATGACATCACACATTACAAGACTTTTACAACGACGCGAGACTTCGGCTAATGGCCTCCATCACCAAACACAACAAGCGGGACCTCCGGTCGTCAGCTAGCAGTTTGTTTGAAAGAACAAATATAAAATGGAGAACCTGTCTTTGGACATGTACAGTAGTACAGCAGTAAGGCTGACATGACACGTCTGTTCATTGATTCACTGCAGTGGGGGAAAGCCTCTGAGAAAGATTCACTGTAATAGTTGGAGGGAAGGCAAGGCACTGTATTTATAAAGCAAAAGCACATTTCATAAACAAGACAGATTCAGTGTGCTTCATATAAAAATATTGTATACAATAAAAAATATGTACTGTGGGTAAAATTTCAAAAAATACATTTATATTCAATAATAACTGAAATAAATACATGTTTTCTTTAAAGAAAATTGTAATAATTAATCTAATGGAATCATTAAATCTTTAAAATACAAATATATTTAACCCGCTAAAAATCTTCTTTTTTTAAAACTTTAATTTGTATTACATGTTCCGTATTGCCAGTTTTCTTTTAAAGACATCTTGCCAAAGAGGGGCACCGCGGACAGAAGCTAATGCTATTTGTGGGGCCTTGTTGGAAACGTTTGGAAATCCCAATGCTAGCAAACTCAGATTGCCTCTTACCCCCTTCCCCCCTTCTCAAAGCACTAGCGTTCCCTATGGGGTGAAAGCCCCCATCACGCTCTGTGCTCTGTGCTCTGTGCGCTGACCTCCCTAGCCAATCAGAGTCCTTCCAGGTGGTTGATGGGAGTCACGACAAACGCTGGCCAATTAATTAGCTAACCTTGGGCCATGCTGAGTACGCTATTGTGGGTCTACGTGTTTTACATCAGGTCATTTTGTGAAGGTGAGCCTCCAAACTGTGTGATTATGGTGTTTGTGGAGTTTTGTTACATTTTTGTCTTACAAAAGCAGTTCCGTAAATAAAAGCACTGTATAGTATATTGCATACTGAGAATGGCTTTCATAATACATAAAAGTATTCTAAAATAACATTCTGTACTATACGGTACTATATAAAAATACCCAGAACCTTATCAAAATGTGTACCGTACCACAGGCTTAGGGCATCTACCAAGCTAAATCTGGTCAACAAGCCATATATGTACATCCTGGCCTTAATACGTGTGTTTTTCCCCCAGAAACATTTGTTTCTGTGAACCACCAACAACCTTCCCAAGTGCTTCCATATCCAGATATGGATATCCAGTGCTTTTAGGAGACCTCACCTGAGGCTGGATCTGGCAGGTCTTGCCTCTAAACCTTCCTGACACCTCGCATGGTGATTCAGGGCAATTGTGAGTCAGGCAGAAGAAGCAAAAACAATATTGGGAGTCAATTCTAGGCTTTAAAGTCAAGCCTCAGCTTCTAAAGTTTAAAAGCCGTAAAATGCCTGGATGCTTTTATTTCTGTTTCGTTTGACACCTTAGATTATTGGGGGGTGAAACCGTCATTGGCTTTGTCATTGGAGACATGGTGTCTTGGAAACAGATCACCATTTTGAGAATCAATTGTAAGACAGCAGAATTTGCGGAAATATCCTCCTTTGACCTCCTTGATGCTACAGCCTACACTTGACAATGATATATTCCTGAAAGCTTTTCATTTATTTTATGACCTGAGAAACAATACAATAGGCGTGGGCTAGTATAGGCACGTTTCGATTTGATTACACCATTGAATTGCCAAACTATTTTAGCTGACACAAACCAAAAATGTCCGCATTCAGTTGCTATAGAATAGAAACCTGATCATTCTTTGACTGTTTGTTTAAATTACCGGGATTAATTTACCGGGATAAAATCCAAGGTGTCAACCTGGATGTACAGTACAGTATTCAGGGTTGAAATAATAGTAGAATCACAAAGAGAGAGAAGTTTCATTGCATCGCTGTTGCTTATCACATTGACAGAACGTGTGCTTGATTAGGGGGTGCATAACAGCACTCACGGTAAACATGTGAAGCGTCAGTTTGCGGTTTCAGTGACATGTGGGGACCACCGCTGCTGAATGTGGTGAAAAAACACCGCGGAGCGGCATGCCTTTCTGTACCGCAACACAGCAAGTATGTGGGCTGCCAGCCTTCTTCAAAGACACAAGTTTGCATGAGAAGCATCAAAAGATTCATTCGTGTTAAGACCCCCCACACCTCCATCCCTCCCCACTTCTCATCACCCGCCATTATATTTTTTTTTAACAAAACATTAATGCTACTTTGAAATCATAAGACTCTTATTCATAAATTGTCCCATTTTACACATCAAAGCCACCATGTGGGATGAGCTCTCTGCTTTTGTAATTAAAATAATTTGTTTTCACAGAACCACAAAAGGCGAGATGAAAACAGATGGCTACTGTAAGACTAACGCATCCACAGCAACAAAGTTCTCACACGGAGCATTACAAATACCTACTTCTCCTCTCCACAAGCAGCACGCGTTATAAACAACATCATGTACATATCGATGCCTGAGGAACCCTATCTGTGCTTCATGGTGCTACAGCACACATCTCCTGGTGGGTTAATCTAAAGTAACGTACCGTACGTGAGCAAGTTAGGACGATGAGCTTGTGACCATCGACGTCTATATCATGGATTCACTTGGCTCATATACTGTATATAACTTAGGCTTGTATGGAGAACGTGTTCAAAAGCAAAATAGTGTGCTTTCCACACGAGTTTGTCTACATTCATTTAATACCTCATATATAAAGATAAAAATGGATGTAGCTTTGAAAATGTCTAGCATGCGTACACCTTTACAAGTATAAGGAAATGGAGTACATATTCAGCCGCTAGCTTGCCTGTTTGTGTCTCAGAGTTGCAACGCGACGTGACAATCTATCAAAACGCCAGCGAGGATTCATGCCATCTGCGCTGCCCGCTCGCTTATCTCTGTGGCATTTTAGTGGGGGATATAACAGAGAATCAATTATGAGTACACAGATACGCAAAAGGTTTAGTCTGCAAAGGGGATTCTTGACAGTTTGGTGATATGATGGAAGTAACTAAGCCACATACGTTTTTCTTCCAAAGCTAAAAATACAATCCCCTTTCAGCTAGCAGCTGCAAGCTGAGATAAAGAGAGTGTAAAAGCCTCTGCCGCCAGTAAGAGAATGTAGAATTAGAGTTGTGTGCGGAGGAACAGAGACACAACAGGAACAGGCGTCATGGTTTGTTAATAGTTGCTGTCTTGCCATGTTACAGACAATATTGCACCTCATGCAATTATTCCATACCATAATGAGGTATTCAATCCAAAATTACAAACGGCATGACAATATTGTATTGTCTATATGTCTGCATGAATCAGTTTTACAGTATGCATGTTAGGGATACACAGCAATATCTGAAATCATTATTATATTCTATTTATATATTATTTATATATAATGTATTTAAAAGTCAAAGCAATGTAAAATACGTTAAGTATGGTAAGAATATGGGATTCATAATTCTTCAGTGCCCAAGCAGGTATCATCATGGAGCCCTTCAAGTTCCACATGAAAAGGAAACCTTGAAAGTGTAACAGCAGCTGTTGATACATGTACGTTGGGCTGCAAGCACTTCAAACGATACGGGATATGGGATGTAGTCAAATAGATTTGTAGTCAGAAGGTACAATAGTGTGGGGCGTCTATGACTACCAGGGTAAAGGTATAGGGGTTAGGCTTCGCTGCACTGCAACTCGCTTTGGATTAATAAAGCTTCTGATCAATAAGAGAAATGCTAATATCAATCACGTCGCAGGTGACGGCAATGCAATTGAAACATCCAAAGAGAGCAGATCAGAAAAACAGCTATTTGCTCGCGGCTGTGTGTCTATGGTGTACACGTTTGTAACTTGCAAACTTTGCTGTTGGTCCTGTTCTGGCTTTTGTCATAGATATTGTCATAGATATGCATTCAGAAGAATTTAAGTGAACGTGGAACACGGCGGCCCAGTGGATAACACTGTGGCCTCGCAGCAAGAAGGTTCCGGGTTTGAACCCTGGTTGTCCTGGCCATTCTGTGTGGAGTTTACATGTTCTGTCTGTGTGGGTTTCCTCCGGGGGCCCCAGTTTCCCCCACTATCAAAAATACATGCCAGGTTCACTCTCCAGTCAGTGCCATGTGACCACTGGCATCAACCAGGAATTCGCGCTGCCCACTGCTCCCTTGAGTGATGGGTTAAATGCAGAGAATACATTTAGCTGTATATATGACAATAAAATCACCTTTAACCTCCAGTCACACATGCGTGCCTTCTGACATTTAACAGAACTTCAGCACCGGCACATCACACTACCAAGATATCTCTGCCATCCAGTTGCTGTAGGGTTCAATATACTACACAGACTGGTTCCACACTTAGTCGTAGAATAACCAGGAGCTCCAGGTCTCTGGGGCCAGGAAACAAACTAGAAAACGTGACCCCCCACACCCACACAAACACACACAAACACCTATTGTTCCCGTAGCAGTGCCTTCCTATTAGGACTAGCACCACAGGAACAGTGTATTTGTCTCTGCTCAACAACCCACCCAGGATTAACTGGACATAGCTGACACAGCTCACCTTGCCAATAGCTGGGTTACATGGACACTTTTTGTCTTTACAAATGGGATCTTTCCTATTCACAATTTCGGGTTACCTGTTTACATGGGATGTCACCTAATATGTTGCTTACATGTGCCATCGCAACTTATTGGAATTGACGTTAAGCATGCACGCATTATCTTGCTAGCTCATAATGTAACGTGCCCCACTATCAAATGGCTTAAACCATCTAGCTTTTAGTTGTAAGTACGTCAGAGAGTACGGCTCCAAATGACGTGCTCTTATAAACTCCCATTCACTTATTTGCACGAGTTGCAATTTTGTCCAGAATTTAACGTTTTTATAATACATCCATGCAATAGTTTACCGGAATCACACAAAATGTAAGACAGGGCATTAGAAAACAACCAGGAAGTTATCAGGTTTAACCGTTTATATGAGAATTCTTCTTTCAATTGGGTCATGGAATGTGTTATACTACCCCTCTGCGGGTTGGATATTTCTCATCTGTTTGAGGTGTTTATATGGAGCATTTTCCTTCAGGTTGAGCTTTTAACCCGATTCCAATTGGAATAGTTGGGTCCATGTAAACGCAGCTATTGTTAAGGTCACTGAACTCAATATACAGTATATGCTGCAGACACTGAATTCTCCAGCCAGACTGTGTAGTACCCACAATTACAATTTGCTAATTTAGCTCACTGTTTTTCAATCCATTGTCGTAGGGACTCACTCGCATGTTTTAGATGTTCCAACACACCTGACTCAAATGAACAGGTCGTTATCAGGCTTCTACAGGGGTTGATAACGACTCATTTATTTGAATCAGGTGTGTTGGAGTAGGGAGACATCAAAAACATGCAGGGCAGCGGTACTGTGGGAATAGGATTGGGAATACACCGTTTTAGCGGTCACTTTTATCCAAAGCGACATACAATGAGTACCATTACATTTCTGATTAAGCATTACAAGAAACACACAGACCTCGTCCCCCACCCAGACTATCCTGCCTATTTAAAATGTATTATTGCATTCTCCTTTTCAAATGTCTGTGCAGAATGAGTGTGTCTACGGTTACTGTGCTGAGGCCACCATGAGAGCTTGTTTGCACACCAAATCCCTGCTGTACCAGAAGACTCCCATTGATCTATTTATGGGGCCTCTATACGTTGTTCCCGGCCAGGGAAAAGCGCTTCTTTAAATGGGGACAGACAAGCCGGTTTCCCCAACAACTGGCTCTGTTAGTACAGCTGCATCGTGTCCCACTACTGTTTATCTGCTGCTGGTGTTACAGGGCCATATAGGGTGGGCCAGAGCACCCTCTGGCCTTTGGAGGTGTCTGTGGAAATCGATAGACAATTCTCCCTTCCCCGGCTCCGGAGGCGCGGAAAGGACAGGAGCGGGCCCTAGCGTCACACTTACATCAACCCACAAGGTGTGCGTGTGTGTGTGTGTGTGTGTGCATGTGCGTGCATGTGCATGTGCGTGTGATTGTGTGTATGTGTGATTATGTGTGTGTGTGTGTGCGTGCGCATGCGTGTGTGTGTGTGTGATTGTGTGTGTGTGTGATTGTGTGCACGTGTGTGTACGCCAGTGATGACAGATGGGAAAGGACACACATTAGCCTTCTGTGTGTCCCACGCAGCTTCCTGCAGGGTAATGGATTCACCTCCGTGCCATCATCGCATTCTATTAGGCCGCGGACAGAATCGATAGTTTGCTAAATGCAACAGAATCGTTTATCATAATAGGCCTTTCGGCCTCCACCTCTTTCTCCACCTGCTAACTTTGCTGCCCGTTTTGCCTCATAAGATTTAGAGGAAGATTCCCAATAACTGAGTCTCCATTTGCAAAAACACCCCCCAGAGGGAAAGAAAGAGTCTTGAAAGAGGAGGAGAGATGTGCTTTCTATTGTTTGCTAGCCACCTAGAGGTGCCAGGTCTGAATCAAAGGTGGAGTTTGCACACTTTGGCAGCTAATCTTTACTGACGCGAGCTAATCTTCTTGCTGAACACAAGAACATTTTAATGCACATGCAAACCCAATATGCCAGACTGGTCTGAGCCTGAGAGAATTGTGTCTGGCTGAGATAAGTTATTAACGCCACGAAGCACCATGTAGATAAGTTTTGTATTTTCAACCAATCAAAGAAAACGACATTGTGTGGATAATTAAGGAATTGTGTTTAAATTGGTTTTTCTGCTCAATAAATTATTAATATAGAGAATTATCAAATATAGCTACTTTTCATTGTTGCAGCTGTTGTGATGTTTGGAAAGTCAGTCTCTGCATATATGTACACGGCACGTATATGTAATTACTCCTGTGCAAATTTAGCAATTATAGTTGTATATATTTTATATGTAGAGTATTTAACAGACCCTTTCATTCATAAAATAAGGTTTACAATACAGCAAATACATTCGTCAATAGCCCGGTCATACAGCTGTCGGCGTAAGTTGACACTTGATTAATGACATCAGAATATCATCGGGGCTAAATTAGCTCCTAAAGCATCATATTAAACTGTTACATACCAACATACCATAAATCCAGAAAACAACATTTAAATATAAAATCTTATTCTATAGGATTATCATAATATGAAATTACAAATGCATTTAACAGGACACCATTACAAATAATAACGGTATGAGCATGATCATAGAAAATATAATTCTACTTGCAAAGGTGGTGATCATTTTTGGTTAGATTATCAGATACATAGCCCACATATCTACAATAGCAGTATCTACATCATTTATATGGACCAGGCCGTGCATGAATACCAACCTAAAAAACTAGACGCAGAAAGCTGAGGGCTCAACCAAATGGACCTAGCCTTTATTCTGGTCATTCTTCTGGGAGGCTATAGCCTCTCTCTCTGCCAAGACGTGATTAATTGCAACAATGAAGCTCATTATGGAGATTAAGTAGGAGTTACGAGAGCATTATTGATCATTGTCCTTTAAATAACCTTATAGTTGCTTGTTTGTGCCTCTCTTGTGCCAGTGTAATGCTGGAATGCTGTTCTCGGGGACACATACGTAACAGAAGATCAGACCATTTGAACAGTTATGACTGCTTATTGTGCTAGAGTTTTAAGGCATACTGTACTATATATGTGGGAGGACGATCGTATGTGAAGAAACACAACGCTCTTAGAATAGAAGGTAGTTAAGTCTGTACTTCAATTTTAAATACCACACAATATAATTAAACGATGGCGGTTTCTCTAAGTAAATACTGTTCTTTGGCCTATATTTAAATATCGCCTCGAAGACTACTGTCTATTAGCTGCCATCATTATTAGCAATCTGCTTAAGATGTTAAAATAAAAAAGAGTTAATATATGAGATTTGGTTTAAAAGAAAGTTTTCCTTTATCTACTTCCTTTAACCAAAATCCCATTTATAAATCCTCTTATCCTCCTCAAACATCTGGACAGCCGTCGCAACAGCGATAACGCCCAAACTCCCTTAGTACAGTATCTGCAATATTGCTTTCCTTAAGAAGTCTTTACTGCTCATGTTCCGTCCCTTACACATGTTTACTTCTTTGAGCCTGTGCTGGCCCGTTGGCATGCCGACAGCCTGGCATGCTGGCACGTTGGCACGCTGGCACCTTGGTAGGCTGGTAGGCTTGGCACGATATGAAAAACTCATGCCATGATTATCCTGGCCAAAATAATTTAAGATAGATGGTATTATGGCGATTATTTATTATATTATTCTTGGGCTTCAGCCATGGTGGTGATTGACTGGAAAGGGTTAGGCCAATAAATCAATTAGTACATCAATACAATGAACGAATGATGAATGAATGAATGAACTTTTGTGAAGTCACTTGTGAAAATATTCATACTCGTGATGATATTCATGATTATCACAATAAAGGACATTCCCCACGTTATGATTATCGTCAGTATTATTATCGCGATAAACGATACTATTGCATATCATCCCATCCCTCCTGGGTGTAATACGTCATATATAACAGTGCGTGTGTGTTAAAACGCGTCCGCGTGTTGAATAGACCTCCTCCCTGCTTCTCTTCTCCCCGAATAGTGTCTCCTCTTCCTCCTCCTCCTCGTCTTGAGTCTTACAGCTCCCCCTCTCCCCCTCCCCCGCCTCAGACTCCTCCCCTTTCACCCCCCCCTCCCCCCCCCTCTTGAACTCGTGCAGCAGCATGCACGTTACACTGTGCTGATATCCCCGTTTTCCCGGTGGTGGGGTGGAGATGCGATATACAGTAACTTTACCACCACGGCACTGAACGGTCAAAGGACATTTTAAGCCTATAGCACGCAAATGAAACGTGCTGTCAGCAGTGTTTTCCCCATAATAGAGAGCAGGCCGTGGCAATAACGGGGTGAGATCCAGAGCTCTACTCCTGAATATAGCACCCCTCGCAGCCTGCCCGGAACGGTATGCTAATGTCCACGTCACAATTAATTTGTCAAACAAAGTCTGGGCAAGGACGATTGTACAAAGTGTAAGGACACATTTCAGAACAAGCTTCAACAATAGTGATATTATTTATCCTTTTTTTAGTTTACAGCTTAGCTCTCAAAAATCACTATTCAGTATTAAAAGTGCTGTAAACCCCCAAAGGGCTTTGAAGGATTTCCGGGATTCGTATCGCTATCGAAGGACGTAAAATAGGAGACACACTGAGGCTTTTCTAATGCGTCTTTTGCCCAGTCGAGATCAATCAGTCCAAGTCAGGCTCCAAAGCTGCACACCCTGCCCCCCATCCCTCTCCCGTCCTATCAGCGCCGGACCTGGTCAAATGAGACCGGCTGAGGAGATCAGCACCTGCTCCAACCCGGGTGTGTCAACCTGTCACTCATGGTCCAATTTGTGTTGCCTCTCACCACCGCTGACTCCGCTAGGTCAAGCAAGCCCCCGCCGCAGTACACTGTTTCTGGGAGAAGGCAAAACTCATTTAGACTTGTGACAGTGGTGGGGATATATACGGGGCTGGCGCTGTTTACCGTGCTGCTAGGCGCTGCAGGGAGGGGGCGTTGCAAGCTTGTCAGAGCGATAGCAGAATAGCAGGGTGCATGTTCACATGCCTTATCAGACAGTGCCAGAGAGGTTCTTAGCCTGCGTTTTACAATGGGACAAGCTCAAAGACTGGTTTGTGTGCATGAGATGCAGGGGAACACACAAGGGAAAGGATTGTGTCTGTATTTACTAATTAGGTCATTTGTTACCCGGAATTTAACCAGAATCAAATTCCAATTTAAGTACACACAATGAATTTTGTGTGGGGAAAAGAAAAAATATATGTTTTAAGGCAGGGTCATTCATTCTTGCTAACCTAGCTCAAATAAAAACAGTTTTGCTCCACGGTGCTCCACGGTTCCGCCGTACAAATCGAAATGCACTGTGAAGCAAAACGTAGTGCTATGCGGCTTCGTCGATACGTGCGGCATTCACAACTTTCTATACATTCTATACTTCTACTGTAGATACTACTGTAGACACTTCTACTTCTAAGTATCATAATATTATAGGCACAGAGAACGGTAAACTAGCGAAGTGTGGTGGAAGTACATTTGCACGTGACATATTGGACTGCAATAGCTTTATCAAAATATTGAAAACTTCTGCATATTCAAAACATTTGTTTTGGGATGAGCTATGCTTAAATAGCTGACTAAAAACAATATTATTTTGTACATAACCTATTCTACTACCGTCGGGCAGCCCCAGTGCGTCTGTCATGTTTTTATTGAGGGGGACGCATCCCTTGCATCCCCCTGGAATCTACGCCTATGCACTACTGTAAATGTATAAGCTCTAAAAAACCTACAGCACCGTTACAGTATGTGCTACTTCAAATGTTCCCGATTTACTGTTTCGGCTTAAAACCACATTTCGCCCACAACGTTGTGTTTCACCCTGCAAATGCACACACGTTGTACACGCGGTTACGAAACAGGACAACTAACAGGACAGATGCCAGCACAAACCGATAATCTTGGGTTGTAATCCCTAGCCTAGAATTAGTTCTGATACGTTCACCCTGGCACTTTGCCTCGCAATTTTCCCTTCTGCTTTGGGCTGCAGTGTGGCGTGTGAGTCAAAGCTAAATCCCCTCACCGGGCTATATACGATAACCCCAACTGTATGTATGCTGCGGCTTCTGATGGAAGACATCAGTGGGTCTGCAGATAAGTCAAAGGCACAGGCTTGTACTCGCGGCCTTTATTGCCTGCTCCGTACCTGCTCCTCGGTACATTGTCACTAATCTGCAGGTGAGTAAGCGTGGCCTGGATGGACGGTAGCTTGGCAGACGGAGATAAGCAGATTCATTGACACGGGGGACCTTGGCATTGTTTCATTTTAAGACCTATTGCACCTTATTGATCTGTGCTCTGGCAGCTGAACCTCCCAGAGCACAAATAAGGCAGCGCTCTTTGACTCAGAAATGTGCTACTAAACACATGCTCTGAGCGGCTATGGCCAGGCCTCTTGCAAGGTTTTTCAGGAGAGAAATTAAACTCCCCACGCCCCCCCCCCCTTCTGATTACCCAGTTGCTTGACATATGTGGGTGGTTGCGCATGCAAATGCAAATTTGGTCTCCGGTCTTCAGATAAAATGTGGGGGTGGGGGGGACATCCAAAAGTCTGATTTGTTTAAGCTGTGCTTCCAGGCCTCATTTAAGCATTCAAACAAGCCACATACACAGACGGATGAAATTATGATTGATTAAAAAATGTATACTTGACATTATGTTTCTCCCAGCATAGGGAATGAACTACATTTCAGCATTAGAAAGAAATAAAAAAAACGTTTCATTCAAACACTAAAGCACAATTAAAACAACGGGGTTTGCACAGCTGATCAAATGGTAAATGGAGGGATGAAAAATATACTTGCTGTATTTCAAGGTATTTGTTATCGTATTAACATGAGTCATGACAGTGAAATGAACAGCAAAACTATACCAATTTTTTAAAATAACGTGAATTGTGCATCAAACATATCGTCACCAACAAAGCACACATTTTTCAGGAACACGCTAGCCCTTATTCTAGAAGGTGTTAAACCAAGTCTCTTTCAATACTAGGCTAGCCCGCAACCCATCCAGTCCACTTCACAGTGCTAAATAAAAAGCACAAGCAAAACCACGGCAACGTCCTGGCTAAGTACTTGTAATCAGGGCTGTGTACAACGTCCTGCGTTGGTCTCGTACCCCTGCTATGATAAACAGGGTCTTATCTCATCCGCCATCTCCCCGCCTCGCTGTGAAGCAAGATCTGGCACCACAGCTCGGGTCCCGTATGCAGCTGAGCTGTAGTCACCTCCTGTCTGTCTGCCTGTCTGTCTGCCAGCCTGTCTGTCTGTCGTAGTCACCTCCTGTCCGTCTGCCTGTCTGTCTGCCAGCCTGTCTGTCGTAATCTCTGTCGTAGTGACCTCCTGTCTGTCTGCCTCTCTGTCTGTCGGTCAGCCTGACTGTCTGCCGTAGTCACCTCCTGTCTGTCTGCCTGTCTGTCTGCCAGCCTGTCTGTCGTAATCTCCTGTCTGTCTGCCTCTCTGTCTGTCAGTCAGCCTGACTGTCTGTCGTAGTCACCTCCTGTCTGTCTGTCTGTCTGCCTGTCTGCGTCTCTGTCGTAGTCGCCTCATGTCCGTCTGCCTGTCTGTCTGCCTCTGTTGTAATCTCTGCCTGTCTGTCTGCCAGCCTGTCTGAGTCTCTGCCGTAGTCACCTTCTGTCTGTCTGCCTGTCTGTCTGCCAGCCTGTCTGTCGTAATCTCCTGTCTGTCTGCCTCTCTGTCTGTCAGTCAGCCTGACTGTCTGTCGTAGTCACCTCCTGTCTGTCTGTCTGTCTGCCTGTCTGCGTCTCTGTCGTAGTCGCCTCATGTCCGTCTGCCTGTCTGTCTGCCTCTGTTGTAATCTCTGCCTGTCTGTCTGCCAGCCTGTCTGAGTCTCTGCCGTAGTCACCTTCTGTCTGTCTGCCTGTCTGTCTGCCAGCCTGTCTGTCGTAATCTCCTGTCTGTCTGCCTCTCTGTCTGTCGGTCAGCCTGACTGTCTGTCGTAGTCACATCCTGTCTGTCTGTCTGTCTGCCTGTCTGCGTCTCTGTCGTAGTCGCCTCATGTCCGTCTGCCTGTCTGCCTGTCTGTTGTAATCTCTGCCTGTCTGTCTGCCAGCCTGTCTGTTGTAATCTCTGCCTGTCTGTCTGCCAGCCTGTCTGCGTCTCTGTCGTAGCCGCATCCTGCCTGTCTGCCTGTCTGTCTGTCAGTCTGCATGTCTGTCTGCCTCTCTGTCTGTCGGTCAGCCTGTCTGTCTGTCGTAGTCACCTCCTGTCTGTCTGTCTGCCTGCCTGCCTGCTTATTGATTCAATATCACGATGTGCAATATCACAGTGAACATGTTGCAGAAAGTATGCAATATGTTGTTTTGTGGAAAGATGCATCTGTTGGCTGTGTGGCTGAGGCAGTAAGATGTGTGTCTTTGGAAGACAACAACTCAATGCAGATCAAAGGGGAAACATTAGTGGCCTCCTCGGTAGCTTGGAGTTACTGATGTACCAGCCCAATATGTTGCAATAAACATGTTGTAAGACATAAGAAAGCTTGTTTAAATGTTATAAATTAATTTTGGTACATTTTCCCATAAAATTGTTGTGTTTTAACTTATGTTTAAAAATATCGAATGAATATCAATCAATCATGTTGCATTGTCACATTTAGTCAAAATTGTGCAACCCTATATTAGACTCTCTGTCTACTAAATGTCCGTCAATCTCCATGAGTCCAGACAAGCCTGGGCATCAGTCTTCCCTCCCCACCACCCCCACGCCCAGCCCCCCCTTCCCCACTGATGACACCACGCTGTCTTATCTGATGTGTGACGCTGCGACCAGCCCCAGGTGGCTGATTAATAGACACGGGGGTCTTGTCAAGACAAGCTGTATGGCCGCCTGCCCTCCTCTCTCCTCTCCAGGCCGATCATGACATGCGATGGACAAAATGATAGAGGGAGATAAGGTGAACCTTAACAAGGAAACATCACGGTTGCTCTCAGTGAAGGGGAGAGGGGGGGGGGGGGGGGGGGGGGGGGGGGGAGGAGGCAAATACCCACAACTAAACATGATGGTTTTTTAATTTATATCTTGAGGTTATGCGTCATGCTTTTGAAAGCACACTTCACAACACAAACACCACACATCCCTATATGTGCACAGACACACACAATTACACACGCACAAACGCACGCGCTCACACAAACACACACACACACCACGCCCACACACACACACGATCACACACCCATAACGCCACACACACACACGTGGTCACACACACACACACACTCAAATGGCGTCTGCCGCTGTTCTTAATTAAATGCCTGATTGACAGCGTGGCCTATTTATTCCAAGGAGATAAGGCTTATATTTAGAAGGCCTTATCAAACTCATCTATTTACTGCTGGCTAATTTCTCTTCTCTGACCCGAAAAGGGAGTGCAGACAGAAAATCACTCCTCACTTCTGTCTCTCCTCCTCCTCATCCTCCTCCTCCCAGGACAGCAGAAGACACAGCAGGAAGTGGACACGGTATTTCTACCTCACCGTCATGATGGACCTTCCATCTTAGCTGCTGCATTTAGTCAATAGCTTACCACACTAGAGTGATGCACGCAGTACCTGTGTAAGAGGTGCGGTGCCACATTGTTTACCGTGTCTCGGCTGCTTGTCGTTAACATAGACGCTATGTCGATATGACAATATATCGGCGCCCCTCCTTCTGCCATACGTTATCGCTACGCTGCCGCCAAATAATATTAATTAATTTATTATTAAAACATGAATATGTGCGCTCTAAACTGACTTTCCCATCAATTTGAATTGAATGAGTTACTACCTCATATCTCCTCATGGTGGCGCTTATTAGGGTACAGAAATGAAGAAGAAACTTCATAGGGTTATACACAGTACAGTAGGAATAAGAAACAAATCAGAGGCATGCTAGTTCTGGTAAGTTTATCATACATTTTAGCCCTGCGGTCGGGACAAAAAGTGACAGAGCAGCGTTTCGACTCATATAATATTTATATTATATCATATAATTATAATAACCTACAGAAACAATGAATGCACACTAGGCTTGAATTATTTTATCCGAATTGCATCACTCTTCTGTGTGACAAATAATTAGTTCACCTTCTCCATGTTGTATCCTTCTTTCTCTTAAACACATACACACACCGTTAATCACCCCAAAGGTGCAGCGTGTGTGTATGTATGTCCTCATCATGCCCTGCCTACCGTAAACCTCCGCATTATCGTACTGAACAATAATGTAATGTGTGTGTGTGTATGTCCTTATCATGCCCTGCCTACCGTAAACCTGCGCAATATCGTACTGAACTATAATGTAGTGTGTATGTATGTCCTCATCATGCCCTGCCTACCGTAAACCTGCGCAATATCGTACTGAACTATAATGTAATGTGTGTGTATGTATCTCCTCATCATGCCCTGCCTACCGTAAACCTGCGCATTATCGTACTGATCTATAATGTAGTGTGTATGTATGTCCTCTCATCATGCCCTGCCTACCGTAAACCTGCGCATTATCGAACTATCGTACTATAATGTACCTACATTGTACATTGTCAGGATCGCTGTATCGTGATACTATCGATATCGTGGGCAAAGTATCGTGATAGTGTAGTAACTTTGAGTTACTCTGCAATTCCCACCTCTACTCTATGATGCAGCCACAACAGGGACAGTCATTCTCAGGAACGCTTGCTAACTTCTAGCTATATTCAAAATAAACTCTGTCAGAAGCTCCACCCCACACATTGAAACACATTGTGAAGCAAAGCGTTTTTTTTTTGTTGTTGTTGTGAGTGGTCTTTGCCGCTTTGTTAATGTTCCTATTTATAGAGCCAGGCCTGTGTAGAAGTACCAGATTATAAAAAAAAATTATAACAAAGTGTATTAGCTTCCATTAGCTTGCAATAGCTGACTATACTGAGTGTATACACTACACTAAGTGTCCCCAACACCAAAAGAAACCAGTTTGTAACTTTGTCTATTTTTAACATTGCATTACGCAAATGTGACCGTCTGTGCAGCGATGGCACGTTGTGTGTGGCTGTGGGATTAACATGAAAGCATATACAACTGTTTAACTTCCATGAACAAGGAAAGCTCTCAAACGTGGCCCTGACTAGTTTCTCTTTCTTTGGTAGAGTGGTGTTTCTAAGACTTACCGACCTCCATCTGAATGTACAGGATGACACAATGTTCATAATCTGCATCAGTAACGTAAGGGGCCGAATGGTCCAAAAATGTGGAAAATGTTCTGGGGGTGTGGGTGTTCATGGTGGAAGGTCATGGGTTGGAGCCTTAGTGCTAACAAGACTCTTCTCCTCTGTAACCTTCTCAATACAATACACTTCATTGTTGTTTCTTTGGTCTGTGTCTAAATGACCCAATTATAATTATAATGAATTATAATTCGGACCCTTTCTGATTATTTTGTACTGTAAAGCAATTATTTTGCAGGACAAAACTTTCGTTACAAGATGAGTTGTCACTTTAATTTGGCTAATCTATTTAACTCCAAATGCCAATTAAAACTGATTTGAATTGATTACCCTTCCTACCCCCACCCAATAAAATCATGCAAGATTTGGTCATTTAAGGATGCTTATTGCAGTTCTTTCAAGTGCATTATTATGGAGGACCAGGACTGCCATAATACAAAATAAATAAATAAGTATATAAAAGTATAAATAAATAAATAAATATATAAATAATTTAATACATATAAAAATAATTGAAAAAATAATAATATTACCGCCCCTAGCCTACGTTATGGGTCGAAGAAGAAGCTATTGTACTCACACCAAACTAATTAAAATGGCTATTGCCAGAGAGAAGGCATAGACTTATTCGGGTGGCACGCAGCCCTTTGCCTAGGACGCGGCCGCCTTGAGCACTACATCCACGGCACGCGACCAGGATTTTGTCTAGCGATGTTCCCCAAAACTAAATGTGGCACTGTATACAAAAATGTGTAGGAAGTTGTGCAAACTCTTGTCTTTTCTATTGTTTTGAGACTGTAGTCTTCAACTCTATTACTGTTTATTTCTTCACAACACTGGATGTTTGGTGTTGCTTTCACGGAGAAAGAGTCAGTACGTATAGTGCTTATATTCTGCCGGTTCGCCCGCCCACTGGAGAAAAGCGTAGTTTCAAGGCAATGCATATGGCTTCTTAAAATCAGTATTGGGCAAGCTACATTGAAAATGTAGTGAGCTGAGCTACCAGTTACTCTGCGTTAAATGGAGCTTCACTATACTGACGCTACCCCCAAGAGAGACACGGAAAA
Organism: Forbesichthys agassizii; assembly: GCA_026546735.1. Classification (NCBI taxonomy): domain Eukaryota; kingdom Metazoa; phylum Chordata; class Actinopteri; order Percopsiformes; family Amblyopsidae; genus Forbesichthys; species Forbesichthys agassizii. Next base: position 35,685 of record JAODLL010038093.1, read on the forward strand.
GTTAGTTTACTACCGGTACATTTAAGATATTTTTTTCCCACATTTTATTGTACCAACATTCAAAAGTATAAGTCAACAAATATACAGGGCAAAACACACCCCTATAACCAATCCAGCTGTGGCCTGAGGTAGGACCGCCTACCCTCTTAACATTTACGTCCACGGAAATACGGAAATAAATAAAACAAGGAAATGTGGAAACACAAAAATAAATAAATAAGTAAATGTTGAAATAAAGAAAAAAATTAATAAAATAATGTATAAATAAATACATTTAAGAATAAATTAATGTATGTAAAAATTATTAAATAAATAAATGTAGAAATGCACAAATAAATAAATAAATACAAGTCAAAATACAGAAATAGCATTTTTTTATACAAAAATTTAATAATTTTTTCAATTATTTTTATATTTTTTAAAATTATTTATACTTTTATTTATTTATTTATTTACACTTTTCTATATTTATTTATTTATTTTTTATTATGACAGTCCTGGTCCTCCATACATTATAGGATCAAATGATCAAATGCTGAGAATGGCAACAGTGCAGACTCCTCTACATGAAACAATTATTTATTCTACTCCTGTTACACAGAGAATAATGGGTGACTCATAGCATTTTATTACTTCCACAAAGTCTCATCTCTCCACATCGCGGTGGAACCCATCCATTCCCTTGTCCTAGGGGGGGGATTGCGTGGCGTTTGTTTTTAGCTCACAATACACCAGCGCAGCATTTTCTCCAACTATTGTGTCTCTCCTGTGGAAAAAGGCGGGATCCCGTTTCCCGCCGATAGCGGAGCCACAGTGCGTATACAGTACAGTTGCCCTTGAGCTTGCGGCCATTTCTCCTTCTCCTCCGGCGCTTTTCCCTTTGCTCCGTCACTCCCCCTCATTCACAGCGGGGGAGATTTTCTAATATCCATTACTTTCACCGGGGTCAGCGCAATCCCACTGCGCCTGGCGAAAGACTTGGCAGATGCCGATAAGGGGCCCGGCTCCAGACACACGGTAATAAGTTAACAAATCCCTTCAGTGACCCGCGATCCCCTTCGCCGAGCTGACTTTAGCCGAGCGTAACGCCCCCTGCTGGTCCCCCATATAAAGCCATTAAAAACCTACCCGGTGTCACATTGGGAAGAGAGGAGGGAGTAGAACCTGGGCTTGTGTGGCGTGCCGTGCTGTGCGGGTCTTAAAGCCCCCCTCTCCTGCCACAGCCCTCCACTCTCATCATAAAGACAGGTCAAGGTAAACTATAAATAGATACGGATGGAACCTCACTGTCAGGCTAATTCAGCTCACGGACCCCTTGGCCCTGGTCTGATTCAGACGCGCACCCTCTCCCCCCTCTAAGTCAGTGTTCAGCCATTCCTTTAGTCACACAACGAGGGTCATTTTGATTGGGCTTCCTAAGGCTCTTATCCGATGATGATAGCTGCCTCGCCTAGTATCAGAGCGCGGCTCCGCCCCAACTTCCGTCCCTCCATGTGTCTTGGCATTTAGTCTGCCAATCATGATTTGGTCTCGTTCAATAGCGGCAATAGTGTTAATGATTAAATTCCTTTTGTAATCCCCCGCTTGGGTTTATAAACCCACGATGGGTGCTTTTACTTGTGTCTGTCTTCCATTGTTTGTGGGGTTAATTTAAGCTCTGGTGATCCTTCCATTGAGCCCAGCTCAGCGGATGGAAAGACACATAGGCATGAGGCATTAATAGATTAGCTTCAGCCATACTGCACACAGAAGGTGAAAACTGTGTGGTAAAGGGTTGTTCGAACAAGGTACTTTAATGCCAAAGCCTTTTTGGAGCAGACTTCTTAATACATTTTTATATATAAATATATAATATCATATAATATCATATAATAAGTTTTGCCATCCAGCAGTTGTATATTTATATGTATTTATTTACAAGAACATGTTTGCTGACAGTTACATATCTGAACTCCCCCCTGGGGTTTAAAATTCATAACAGCAAATCCTGTATTTGTAAGATTACAATCTGAAGTGTAAGGTCATTACAAATGCCACTTCGTTCAATTGGTTTTAAGGTGTGGGCGGACCAGTGTATACCTGTCGGACTGGAATGAGACAAATGACATCACACGTATTGTAACCATGGCAGCGGTGTGTGTCAGGGAGAGGTGAACCATGGCCCCCTAATAAAAGACATCAGAACTAAATATCAGTAGAGCGTGCTGTGGGTATTAACACGTTTCGTGAAGCCATAAATCTGCCTAATCTAATGATCTGGCTCACCTGCTGCGTGCTATGCTGACGTGTCACGTCGAGAGGGAAGTAGTGGATGTGTGCTGCAGGCTTCACTTGACAAATGTGTAGGTTTGTGTGTGATGGGATGCCAGGTTGACTTCATGTGCTTATCAGGAAAGTCATTTCGAACCTACTGTATACGTAGCTTGACCCATTTCCTTCTTCATTGTGACTGTTATCTTAAAAAGTATAGCTGAACAGTAAAATAATTTGAAAGCAGATTAGAGCCGTCTTTACAAAACACTGGTTATTGAAATAGATTTATCTGACTGGTTCAAATTACAGCCAGGTCATTTAATTTGCATCAAAGGTTTCACATGATTTAAACGCCAAGAAGTGGAGATAGATAGTGCCTTTAGTTTCCATTTCCAATATTTTAATTTCACCCTCTTAACGAATCCGTCTACCAGCTGTCTGGAAGACAATTGCCGCCTCTGAAAATTATACTTCATTGAGGGATTTAGAGGGCAAAGTGCTGCCCCAGAAAATTATGCCCGAGACATTCTCTCTAATTGAATGGACAATGTCGCTAGTCTGAAATAAATGACCGCGATACGTCCCCAACAATGTGGCAGTTTGAGCAAACAGTTCCCACCCATGTTTGAGGACATGTCCCTTATTGACTTTCCCTCTTCAGCAGCCCTTTTAAGGCAGCTTTACGCCACCATAAAAGCTTGCAATTATGGGAGGATGTCAAATGTCTTGAAAGTCACTTTAGTTCTCTGGTGTTTGTGAGATGTGACAATATTAGACATTTTCTCTCATCACTTTAGTGCAAGAGTGATCACTCGCTAAGGTTGTAGCTAATCCTAGCATATAGCTAACATAATGCATATCTTTCTGTTTAGTAATGTGAAGCACAGACACATGTATTTAGTGTGTATTAGTATTGCTGCTGCATATTGTACCGTAGACTAACACAGGTGTCACATCCGTAATATTCTTTATGCTTGAATTACAACGTTGGGAACAATAACTTTTGGTACTGTACTTTTCATTTGTCAAATGCCACTGACAAATAAACAAACACTTTTTATAATAGCAAACATGAGGTTTTGTGTCATAAATTATTGTCTGTGTTGTACAGTACATATTTCATATGCTGTGTGAATTGGATGGAAAAAACAAGTGTTCTTGGAAACCTCAGCTATTTTTCATTATATTGTAGGGTACAATCTATAGCTGTATACGCTTATCCATATGGGCTTAAGTAAAGTGCATTCCTTAAATCTACTAAAATTATTACCGGTAGAGTTTTACAAACAGTTCAGTTCAGGTTTGTCAAAAACCTCTGTAGGCTATATGTAAGAAAAACCTTTCTTGTATGTCAAAACATTTTGATAATATCTTAAAGCATATCTGCTCGCCTATTCTTCAATATTTTATTTCATTTCATGGGACTCTTATCAGTATTTTAAAGCCAACAGTTTAACATTTTTTGATTTTAAATACACTCTTTATACAAGTGCCCGTTCACCATATATTAATTCCTATAAAAATCATGTCTAAGATCCATATTCATTTGCTAAGGTGTGTGTTAAGCTTGTCGCAGCGTCGCTTCGCACATTGAAACGTATTGTGAAGCCAAGCGGCTTTGTTTATGTGAGCGGTGCCACTTGGTTAATGTTCTTGTTTACGGACCCAGGGCTGTGTAGAAGTATCTGATTATTTTTTCAGCACCTTCTTCTACAGTTGTGCGGACCACGCAACAACATCGTATCCTTTGCGTTTACAATGTGCTTCTGAGGGTGAACCCATATGGCATTAAAAGGAGAAGTGTTTTTCAGTTTTGAGTTCGATTTGCAATTCTCAAGAATGACATACTGTACCTTTTTGCGGCCAAGTATAACCTTCGCGTCTCCTGAAGGTCATTTCTTCAGCCTGTCCAGTACATATGGGTTGACCTCTTCAACATGACAGACCCACTCATATTTTTAGGTCTCATTTCAGGATGCATTCTGGGAGTCTGTTGTGCCGGGGTGTAATCTGCCCCCAGAGATATGTTTAAATTAGAATGGGCCAGCAGTGACCCACATTACCTCCGACTATGTCTGAAGCCTTGAAGGCTCTCGCCGCCGTTCCAAGCCCTGCCCACGTCACACGTCAGAGTGGAAAGGCATTTGTGTGTTCTCCGGGGCACGTCACACGACACAATCGGTTGTGAAAAATGGTGAATAAACCTTGAAAAATATAAAACATCTTGTGGAAATATAGTGGAAATATAGGAACACATATAACATCTTGTGGAAATATAGGAACACATATAACATCTTGTGGAAATATAGGAACACATCAACATTAATTCAGTTTAGCTGAAAATATTTCACCATGTTCTGTGGTCTCAAATGGCTAGCATATTCCCTTTAGTAGACTGGGAAACTGGCGTCACTATTCACCAAAAAACTAGAAAAAGAAGGTGCCATGTACATTTGTCAAGTCAGTACAGACAACATCGCTATTCTGGGCTGAGAACAAACAAAGAGTACTGAACCTACCAGTTGGCACCACGTTTACGCCTATCAATTGTTAGTTTGGAGACTATCGTTTTGGAGACTATGACAGAGCGCACGCACACACACACACACACACACACACACACACTTAACAATAAATATAGCATGAATGACCTGCTTATTGCGTGCTGTGAATGCAGATGCTGTGGCACTGTGTTACCTTTGTCATTCACAGAGGAAGGTCTCTCAGCGGCAACACAGGGAAGATATCCACCTTGCTACGCCACAGAAACACACGATTCACTGTTTTTCCCCCCTCATTTTCTCGCCTTCCCTTCCTTTGAACTCTTCTTACTTTCACTCCCTGAGTCTCTTCTGTTTTCCTTCCCCTGCCAAAGCACGTCTCTCCTCTCCCACTGTAGATACAGACTCCTGTGGAGGTAAAAGACCTGGTGGACACTGATAAGGCCTCCTCTCTGAACCTCGGGGTCTGTGCTCACAAAGCCGCCTGCATGTTGCTAAGAGTCGGGTTTCAGTGGTCAAATTCTTAAGACCTTGTCCAATAATTTCTCTTTGCAAATAAGATTAGATCCTAACACAGATCAAAGCTATTTACCTTAAAACAACGGTTGTGGAAGGACATGAGAAGCTTTGCCGTTTGTTAAGCCAGGACCAGCAGTTTGTCAGCTATTACATTGTTGATACAACAATGTACAATTGTTGAGCTGTACAGTATGAAGATGGTGAAAAAAGAGAAGTTCAATGTTTTTCTCTTTCTCTCAAATCAAATGAACATTAAGAGACACTGATCGCATGCTGTTTCCTCATGACAGTTTACTTGAATCATATTCTGAACACTTAACAGCAGGTAATGAACAAATTACTATAAACTACAAATAACAGAAAAAATAAAAACATCCATCAATGCCTCCCTCACAAAACCAGATATCAGCCTGGTAAATTACAAAATGAGCAAGTGTTCTTAAGCTGTCAGCTGTCACCCACGTAATTTATTTTATCTCTGCCATCTCTTTGCTGGTACCTCTGTAAGCCCTAAGCCGTGAGCCATAACACCTGTCATAGCCGTAAGCTCTGAGCTTTCCGATGGACGGATAACATCTCCCAAATAGCTGTATATTCTATTCCGTATATAGACACCGCAAATCTGTAATTCCTCAAATGGCCACTCGAGACTGGCTCCAAAAAGGAGTCAATACCCTTAGCCTCCCATGTTAAAATTGCTAAATTTACAGCAAAAATAAACATGTTTACACCCTGGGTCAAAACAGTTTGGGTCTCTATAGCTATTCTCGAGGTACATGACTGTACGGGTGGTGAATTAATTTGTATTCATCAATTCCAAATATATAAAGCCATATATAGGGGTGTGTTACAGTTGGAGTCAAGCATTGCAAAGATGGCGCCCCCAGAGCCATCAGAGTGCGAACATTTAACATAAATGGCATGCACACACGGCCAGAACATATTACAACACACGCAGTGTGAAGTCATTCTCTGCTCGGGATAACATTACTGCACGATATCTCTCATAAAAAGCAGTTGTTTGCTGTAATGTTTAATACCATACGGAGCACCTTTACAGAACTTGGCAGTATTTGACTGGTCACAAGCCTCTGCTACAGTACCTTCAAATAAAAAGCAAGTTTGTCAACACTGACGCCACATTCGAGCACAGGAAGCCATCAGATAAGGTGGTTGTGGTGTTTACATTACTGTATGCATCATCAGTGTTGTCTGCACTTAAGTGGGAAAGCCGACGTGCATGCATTAATAACAGATTAGGGCTTGAACACTGTAGAATCTAAACAACAATAATAAAACAAGCATATTTTTAATATTTAAACTATTTTAATTTGCATTACAACCCAACTATGCCATTGAAATAATACCCCATCACCATATACTATTTTAATAGCAAGAAATCTGCACTTGACTTTGCCTCCCGGTGATATAATTATTACTATTACCAAGCTTGTGTAGCAGGTTATTATCAGAATGCCAGGCTTGTATTTGCCATCCCACTTTTATAGCCGAGCATAATGATATTCTGTCAGATAGAGTGAAAAATTAACAGTCTAGTAGGCTAAGCTACAGAGCTTCAGTGCAGGGTGCAAACACCTCGCTAATGCCTGGGGTAATAGCTATGAAACACCATACGAACCCATACAGACAGAAAATAAGGATCATGTGTATATGATCAACAAAATATGGAAAATAATCTAGCCTACATGTTTTATGATGGATGGAACAAGATGAAAGCTGTGATATCTTAATAACAAATATGTATAATTCAATCATAAGCAATGATTTACACCAACAACAACACAAAAATATGTTTTGAAAATGTAGACAGATTCAGAAGAAGATAATCTATTGTATATATATATATATATATGACATGCCACATGGGATTGCCAAAGGTTAGTGTAGGTATATACCTGTAGTTCAATACAGTACATTCACTCATAATGTGTATCTGCTGTGTCTCTTATAATTAGAAAGCTTAAAGGTGCAGTCAGTTTTTGCAAGCTAAATGCTAACTTATACACTTTTTGTCAAATTCAACAAATATCTCCTCGCATTTCAGGCTACTATCAGTACAACACGGATTGGTCAGTTCAGTTGCCTCAGTCACAAGGATTTCAACCTCTCCAGACTGATTCTTAAGGCAAAGTCAAACTGAAGCTTGTGGCATCATCAGAATGATTTCGCGAGGCTATACAGACACAGTCAGTGCTCAACAACAGTGCAGCTGTATAACAATGTAGCTCATTGTGATTAAGTTTCCAACAAAAAATGGTCAAAAGGGGAAATCAATATGTAATTGCGGGGCCCGACAGGAGTGTTGGGAGTTAATATTTTGAACCACACGGCCCGGCGGTGGCTGCCTAGTAAAGGGATTAGCCTCTGCTACCCTTAGGTTCTCACTTTATAATTGTCTTTGAGCAGTGATGAAGCTCACAGGCCTTTGGCCTGCTCTCTCGTCCCCCATCGCAGAGATTGAAAATCAATATGTAGACAAGCCGGAGCAGATCGGCCCGACGTGCTCCCCGACGTGCCTTGAGTTTTGTCCCTCTGTGACGTCAGTGGTGAGGAGATATTCAGAAACATCTTGAAAGAGGAGTTCTTTGCAACTCCAAGGTTAAGGGCTGAAGCTTTAACGAGCTATACCGCAGTAATCTCCCCCAAAAAAGGAGCCGTCGCGGGGCCAATCAAGGCCTTTTGTGGACGCTCCTTGTTTTTGCTGATCTATGGCGTCCGCTCAACCCTCCGTGGGATTCCATCAAAAGCGCCGGCGGTAATGTGCGGCGGACAATGTGCACTTTGTTTCCGAGGCGGCGATGAATGGGGGGGAGCGGCCTGACGCGCCATCCTCCAGAGCCACGCGCTTATCGGGGCTAATGGAGCCAGAGAAGAACAGGACGTTATTTTTCTTGTATTGTTTAGCTCCTTTTCAAATGCGCAGGGAATGAACTGAGATAGTTCCTTTATCCTTTATCCTTGATTGTGTTCTAGCACCTGCGTGGCCCCGCAAGCACCTGCTCATTGTTTATGTTTATGAAGTACGACTGCACAAAAGTGTGGCTGGCTGCCCAGATGGGCAGGAGTAGAGAGGAGCGTCGGCTACCCAGCACTGAAGAGGGGGAGGGGGTAGAGCATGCGCTCACGTCTTTGTAACTCAGGTTTTAGCCACAAAGATGGCTGTACCGCAGCAATCTGTACGACAATGTATGACAATGTGATGAAGTTTCCAACTAAAAATGGTCAAAAGGGGAAATCAATATGTAATCGACGTAATCGTAATGACTTACATGAACAAAAGCAGCAATGATAGATTAGCATCGGTGCTGTACAGTACATGCAGTGTAGATGATCCACTGACACTACCTTGACAACGTATCTACCACATCTTATGGTAGATACAAACACATAAACCACAATGCACTGGAGTAGAGAATGAGCGGCAAAATTCAGAACGTTTTCTGTGGTCTATATATATATATATATATATGTGTGTTCCATGTACATTTGTCAAGTAAGGAGGGCCACATGCACACTCACATTTTTGTAATGCTGGTTTCAGTCACAGACAAATCGGGGAGTGTCCCACTAATCTAGTGAAGCCTAATAAATAAATTGATAATGAATGGACAGTGGTATTAGTATCTTATAGCTAGTTGTACATGCAGGTACAGTATACTGTAGCACTAATTCTAATATAGTATAACAACATTCTAATAACAATATTGCGTTTGTAAATAATGTCAATGCCTCACCTATACATGTACCATGCATGCACAGTATAGAGCTAATTCTAATTTAAAATCATTTCTTTCGTAAGTAATCCTCTTTGCTGCAATTTAGAGTGTTTCATTACTTTGCGGGACATATTACCTTTGTCGCTGCGATAGGAATTACACTGGTGTGGTCTGTGCCTTTCTGATGGCAAGAGCTGTGGCAGAAATTCAAGGTGTAGATTGAAGCAGAGCCACTTGAAATGAGTTTGACTGACCCAAGATGACAGCACACAGTCGGCTTCAAAATGAAAGAAATGAGAAGAAAGAGTGGAGCTTATTGGATGCATTGAATCATTTTACTTTGCAGCCAGCCAAAGGGATTGGAGCGTGTGGCTGGACTTTGCTTCACAGGGCGTGACGCACTCAAACGCAAACAAAACACAAACTATCCATCTTGAAACGTGCTGCAATCCCGAAAAAAAAGAACCCTCAACAACATCCATGCAGTTTATAGGCATTGTTCGACCAAGGTGAAAGTACTGTCATTGTATGCCATTACAACTGCCCACCTGCAGTTAGACCTGTAGAGGTGGCTGAATAGTTAAGTATTTTTTTCTAATTTCTAATAGTTTATGAAACATATTTGTACAGTGTTGTATTTATTTCTGCATTGCAATGATAGATATTCTTTAGATCGTTTTTATCAAAAGCAATCATATCAAGTCCGGAACAGAATTTACAGAATCTACCAACTTAGACATGACAAGATGGAAACAGAACGACAGACAATCGGGTGATTAGATGAGATATTTTGTGTCCCTACATATCCTATGGACATACATTAATATCAGGAACGTGCTGTAATCTTTTAAAGCCAGCCTACCATTACATGAATGAGCCCAACAATGACTTTCTTTATCAGGAAATATATGCTAATGAACAGATGATTATGGAAAATGAAATGATTAAACATAAACACGCCTTTAAAATATAATTTACAGTAATGACTTGTTCATCACAGCCCACAACAGTAGGCCTATGGAACACTATAGCTGCACTTTAGCTGTTAGTAAGTCAAACAACTGTGTCTCGTCTTTACAGACGCTAGATCAAGTTTGCAGGTTAACAACCACTGTTAATGCCTTGGAAATGTAACCCAAAGTACATTTTCAAAAATGTATATCTTTGAATCCACTACAATAACATACATATTTTAACCACCTCTAAAAACACATCAAGGTCAGTACAGTATGTAATAAAAAATTTAAAAAACGACATAACGACTCACATGTAGTCCTGGCCAGCACCTTTCAGAGTTCGGAGTGCTCAAAATTGTGTTTCTTGCTAGGCTGACAAAGGCTGATGTATCAGCTCGACTCCTGCCTTTTCACCAATGCTGCCTCTTCCAAGGACTCTCAAGGCCATCGTTCACATCTGTCTACATAGACATACAGTAAATGAGGATATTTGTTCGTAACATTTACATTTTACATTTACATAATTTAGCAGATGCTTTAACAGTGGAAGAGATCATACAGTTGTCGTACGCAGGCGACATTCTGTTAGGATAACAGCAGCATGTCATTGGGGCTATGTTCTATTTGCAACATACATTATTGTAATATACCAGGGTATTTACAACATGTATATACAATTTACCAGGAAATAAGAAATAAAATATATATTTTTTACATACAGCTCTGGAAGGAACTAAAGGACAACAACAGGCATTTCTCTGTTTACAAATGTCTATTTCATTTACATGTAATATATGTATTTATTGTTTTTTAAACTTTTTTTTACATTTACAGTATTTTTTAAAGATGTCCATATATATACACACATACATACAGTACATACATGAACACACACACACACACACACGCAATGCGGACGATGGCTTAATATACAGGAGGCATCAAAAAAGCTTTTTTTAATGTTTTTTAATGATTTTAATGTTTCCATTAAATGTATAGAATTTGTAAATGCATCATCGTAACACATTCTAACAAAAGGTTAAG
>JAODLL010038094.1:0-21635 GCA_026546735.1 Forbesichthys agassizii
AATTCCCAGGAGTCTATTTATCATTGTGATACAAACATAAATGTGGTTAAAACTTAAGAGGTCATTGCTAATTATACATTCTGGTGTAATGGTCATGAGGTCAACCAGCAACTTTAATGTACTTTAATAAGCCCTAAATCATCGCGTGACCCCATAACAACATGTACTTTAATAAGCCCTAAATCATCGCGTGACCCCATAATCACATGTACTTTAATAAGCCCTAAATCATCGTGTGACCCCATAACATGTACTGTAATAAGCCCTAAATCATCTTGTGACCCCATAACAACATGTACTTTAATAAGCCCTAAATCATCTTGTGACCCCATAATCACATGTACTGTAATAAGCCCTAAATCATCGTGTGACCCCATAACATGTACTGTAATAAGCCCTAAATCATCGTGTGACCCCATAACAACATGTACTGTAATAAGCCCTAAATCATCGTGTGACCCCATAACAACATGTACTTTAATAAGCCCTAAATCATCGTGTGACCCCATAATAACATGTACTGTAATAAGCCCTAAATCATCGCATGTCCCGGGCCCCCCTTAATTCGGGAAGTGCCTGACTATAACAAGCCGGCCAACAAACAGCGGTGCTTCTCTCACTTGAAACGTCGTCGTCCTCGTGCCACGTCATTCTGCTGCCTCGCTCGTTCTTCTTCAGCGCGGTCTGGCCGCTGCGGCCCATCGTGATCTTTCCCGCCTTCTTGGCTCCCTTGACGATGCTCTTGGACAGCGTTCTGCGTGGGGGAGAGGAGGGCAGAGAGACGGCAACACGATTCATCACCTTCAAGTCCTGCCTCATACTGTATGGGAGCACTGCTGCTGAGGCATGTTTATCACAGGAACAATTCAGCTGGCTAGGCGCTTTACATCTGGAATAGACATAGTCCACCAGGAACACTAACGGCAGCTTCACTGGAGCGAAGGCGGTCTGTTATCATTCTTGACAGTCCAGCGCTCGTTACCCTAGGCTGCCTCCAGATACACCACAAACCTGAAGCCAGTGTTCCTCTCCTTCTGCTTGGGGAGGATGAGCTGCGGGACTGTCTGTCCCGCGGCAAACGCAAAGGCGCTGAAGATGGATTGTGGGTAGCGAATCCTCTGGAGGTGCTTCCTGAAGATTTCCACAGTCTCCGAGCTCACCTCCTCATCAAAGGCCACCTTTATCAGCTGAAAGAGGCGTCAGTCGCACGATTTCATTAAAAAGAAGAACCTGTACAAATGGAGATATGGATGCTATCACAGTATCACTACTGTTATAGCATCCATATCTTCATCCATCTGGAGCACACCCCACTGTCTCTCTGTCCCCACCCCCCCCCATCAACCCCCCCATCGCGTGAGAGCATATCTGGTCACCCTTCTCTGCTGTGAATCTCCTGCAGCCTGCACATCTTAATGTAGTACTAAATAATGGAGCCCAGATACGGTTGCAACAACACACACGCGTGCCATTGTCTGTGGACAATACACACACGATCCCGTGTAGACGGTGATACACACACACACACACACACACACGAAAACGTACAAACATAAAATCACCACCAGGCCAAGTGACACAAACAGCTTGGGCCCTTTTATTGGACCAGTTACTAAGAGGTCTGGAATTAGCCATAAAATGTTTCCACAAAAACTTCACTGCCATTGTCCGGATTCCAAAGTGAATATTTCCAAATGCCATGAGTATTCATGAGTATGAGGATGTGATCGGTGGGTCGGAAATAGAGGCTGAAACATTGCTATCGTATAAAACGGGCACCCCTCCCACACCTGTGCCTCGCATTCCCCTCTACACCTTTCCCTACAACAACAACAGCATCTGCACTTTCGTGGCCACAAGTAATGTGAGCACATGGCGTTCCTCTACCTGAAAGCATGCCGAGCGGAGCTGTAAGCCTTCCTGCATGTTCTGCTGCAGCTGATTCTGGATGCTGATCTTCTTCTCCTTGGTCAGAGCAGACACCGGGAAGGCCCTGATCACAGACTGCTCCCCAACTGAAGACAAAGAGAGACGGGGTCATGCCATGCACGTGTCTCCGCCCCATAGTCACTAGGGGTGGAAGAAAATATCCATGCACCCGAGTATCGCGATATTACGTTGATGTTACGAGGTGCAAAATACATTAACCACTGACCCAACGGGTCGTGAGGGCTGCCTTTGAAGATGATGCGGTATGTGGTGAGAAATAAGGCTCCCTCTGCTGGTAGGATGTGCGGCCCCCCCAGTATGCCCCCGGTGGCCTCCTCTCTCCCGTCAGCGTCTAGGATGACCCGCAGACCCTCCGCCACAAGCTCCTCCCCCGGCAGCAGCGCGGGACGCAGGATTTTAGGCTGGGGGAGAGGGTGAGAGGTCACACACACACCGGTAACAGCAACGACGGACCTATCTGGTTATTTCTACTGATGGGGGGGTGATATGAGGGAGCACAATCCAGAAAGGTCCCGTGATGTCTACGACATCCGAGGCGGCGTGTCAGGTGACAGCTAGGACATCACATCACGGCAGGAGAATGTTGGATCATGATGCAGTAACAGCATCGCATGCACATCATTATGTCATTAGAGAACACACATCACAAAAAACAATCAGTGTGTTGCACGCATTATGAAGCACTATACAGCGCTCTTAACCCCCCCCCCCCCTAATTATTTAAATGACAAGATGCCAAGAACGAAAACACTTATTTTTCCATCGAGACAAATTGGACAGAGCAACAAACAAACTCAAGGACTTCTTGCCAAGCTATTATCAATTCAATAAGCGTTGGTTTCTAGTGTTTAAACATATGGACTGACGTCTAGCATGATAACATCTGTAAATTCCTGAATTCTTGACCTACGGTCAAATTCCTTTTACGTAAGGCAGATGTTGCGATGTAAGCCTAAGCTTCTCACTCAAACATCTTAAGCATATAACTACAACAATAAGATACATGCATGCATATAAAAAAGTTTGATATAGTGATCTACTTGAAATACATTTTTCAATGTTAAAATATCGTACACAACTCCATTATAAATAAACTTTTATATCCTCCATTCATTTCCAACAGTTTAGAATAAGCAAGCGCTCTTGACTTCAATGCACTGACAAGAGTAGACAAGACATTTGTTAACTGACTGTCTATTGACGCCAATGTACACAGTAACCCTAGGTTACTAGAATAGCATTTCCGACTAAATGTACATGGGTACAAAAAGTCCAACAAACCAAGAATATGCTAATGTACTGCTGTCAAAACTTAAGAGAAGCAGCGCGTAAATATCTTACACAACATCAAACATTCCAATGAGGACAGAACCATCCTGGAAAAGAGGAGGCCTTACCAGAACTGACTGAATAAGTCCCAACAAGAGAAACCCCAGCCCGTACTACAGCTGGTACAAAATTAATGTTGATATCTCTGGTTATAGTTGTCATAAATATTTTAGACATATGTTTTGGACCTAACATTTCATGGCATACAGTAGCAGATCACTACTGAATTATTACTATGAGCAGAGTAGTCTGGTTGGTCTCTGGTACTGCACACAGCATCTAAGTTGAATGTCAAGTAACACATGCTGTGCTCAGGAGGCCCCGAGGGAGCAGCTGTCCGCGCATACATGGGTGTGCATGAAATGGTTCATCAACAGCTGGAAGGCATGGAATACAGGCAGGGCCTACACCACCAACTGTCATCCAAAAGAGCAACCGTGATCACGGTGATTACCATGGACACAGAATCACTTAAAGGAGGGGAAGGCACACCATCAACCAGCCAGCACACCAGACGCAACCGAGCATGCAAACACAACTCTGTTAAACTGCGCCACACCTGAGATAAATACCTTCATTATGACAACGGCACAGCCGGACATGGTGCTTTAAACCTGCTGTTACGGCACACACATTCAGGCCACTGATAAGTCATGTCATTTGTTTTTTTATTGTTCAAAAGTAAAAGCGTGGCCGTGTGCACGGCAGCCGTCTGTAGGGGCCGCACTCACCTTCTGAATGGGAGGCAACCTGCGACTCTCCCTGTGGACGGCCTCCAGAACTTCCATCTGCATGGCCACAAGGCCTGTGGGATAGACGTCACCGCACAGCCGAGTCAGCATGGCACACACACACGCACACACGCGCGCACACACACACACGCGCATGCACACACACACACACACATGCCTATACATGCTGGTGGAAAGGCCTGTTAGTCAGGTGTCAACTTAGCTTGTTAAAGGTATAGTCAGCTATTGCAATCTAATTGTAAGCTAATACTTTTAGTCAAATTCACCAAATATCTCCTAGCATTTTGCTAGCTTACCGTTCTCTTAGCGTGTTGAAATAATAATCAGATACTTCTACACAGCCCTGGCTCCGTAAATAGGAACATAAAAAAGTGGCTACTGCGTTTTCGAAGTGTGTGGCGACACCGCGGAAGAATATAGTTTTGATTTGAGCTTGAATTTAGCGAGCGTTCTCGAGAGTGACTGACACTGTCTTTGAACGTGGCGTGAGCTGCACAGTACCTGGGATCATGCTGTGCAGGCTCTTGATGTGGTCCTGGGTGACGCCGCTCTCCGTGCACACCTTGTCGATGAACCGAGTGATGAACCTCACCACGGAATTGGCCACGTCGCTTTCGGGGTCCTCGTACCCGCTCTCTGTGTCGAAGCTCTCCGCCACGCTGCCCGCAATGCTGCAAAACACACACAGCAGCGATGTTAACCTCTTGCTCATTGCCTCCCCTTTAACTTTATAATGTAAAACGTTCATGATGCTATGGTGTTAAAGTTGTGCAGCTGTGGTATTCATTCAGTCTACTTCACTATTTGTATGACTGGCGTTAATAAAAACAACAGTGTAAGCCATTTTTCCATTCCCTAGGGTGAGGTATAGTGGTATATACGCCGTCCAAAGGGAGATTTGCAGGTTGCCCTCCCATTCAGAAGGTGAGTGCTGCCCATACAGAAGACTACAGTGTACACAGCCACCCAACAACAAAACGAACCCCACATATACTAGTGACTAGCTTCATTTGATTGACAGCCCTAATTAATAAAGTGTCAGCCTAGGAGGACATGCTCTTGCAGAGCGCTGCCAGAGAGGTGAAAGTGACGCTGCTGGGGATGAACACATACATAGCACATAGAGTTCAGTGCCAATGCCAGTTTCAACCGATCTGGTCAAAATCATAATTCACATACGGTATGATGCAAACATTCCACTGTGTTGACGGGTAGAAAGTATTTGCCTTTTCACTGAGCAAAGACAACACATTAGAGGAAATAAGTAAATAATAGTAATAACTAAATAATATTTAGTAGTATTTGTGGATCAGGATATGATATTATGTGGGATTGAGCAACCTGTATCCCCAAATATGTTTATACCTGCTCCTTATGTGCTACTGTGCAAGCCACTGAATAAAAAAAAAAGTGACAATTGTACATGGCCATTTAGTTTGAGGTTTGGGCAGCTGAACGCTCTGTAGGAAAAGAAAGTGTGGCGCAGAGTATCAAGCCTCATCAGTTCACTGGTTTACTCTGGCTATTTTGTTTGGCTACGTTTAGTAGCGGCTCAGTAGTTAGGTCTAGAGGAGGGCTGCTCTTATGACAATACCCTGTGGTGTTTAAGCTCTCAAACAGAAGTGAGTGAGGCGTTAGGCCATCTACATAACTGCCGGCGTAACCCCACAGGACAGATGTCGGCTGGATAATAAAGTGGTCATGTGTTCCATTTGGCTAAACCAACAGGTATCATGTACACCACATCCACCCCCATGGCTGTCATTGTGGGGGCAGAAAAGAACGCCAATACTCCCAAATCAGGAAACCTTACCTTGAGGATGTATCCCGACCGTTTAACTTGACAAGCAAAAAATAAACCTGTGGTTGATGGGGAGAGAACCCTTTCTATAATCAGTTGTCAGCAAACATGAACATTTATGAACGAAGCGGGTTCTACTGTACAGTGTATCTGCGCCACAGAAGATAGAAGAAAAGTGTTCAGTCAAAGCAAACCCTTGAGGTTTCACTGCAGTGGAAAGTGAGATACTACAGCAGTGTGTGTGTGAGCCAACTGGCATGGCTTCACTACCACCACAACAGAGGAACCCTGCAGATCTCCCCGAGAGACCGCTGACCCGCGGTCGGCCCAACAAAGGCCCACTGCCCTGACCTGTTGGTGACGATGCTGTTGCTCCCACTCTCCCAGTCAGCGGCGGGGGCGCTACGGAGCAGCTTGTTCTTGCTGGTGTCCAACGGCACCAGCAGGTACACCATGAGGCTGGCGTAGTGTATGGCCTGGCTGAACACGGTGCTCTCCTCGTTCTTCACCAGCTCCTGCTGTTTGCCCTTGCTGAGGCTGGGCCACGCGCGGAGCTGCTCAGCTGCCAGGTCCATGGCTGTCTGCTCAGCATCTGCCGGGACCCTTGGGTCCTGGGACGGACGGGGACGGACGGACACGGACGGACGGACGGACGGACGGACACACACACACACACACAGGGGGCGGAAGTGAGGTGTGGAGATTGCTGGAGAGTCCATTTCATCTCACTAACAAGGGCTTAAAAGGTGACGTTGCTCATTACCTTTATCCTGGCAGTTAAGCCTAGTCTCTCCTCTGGGCTGGTGAGATACAGGGATCGGATCTGCTTCTGGACCTCGCTGTAGAAGGTAGCCTCCCAGAATTGCGGGTTAGTCCAGATCGGATGATCCTGGATACACGTGTAGGCAAACTGGTTCACGCTAGTGGCCAATTTCTGCAGGGATGAGAAAGGTGTACACAAGGATTTTAAGTATAACATTATACTCATGAAAGACAGATTTGAGCAGTGTATTACCGTACATTATAGCATTGCATTAACGGGCTTGCTACCAGCAACTAAATTACAAGCAACACTGCTTGGAATGTGGTGTGGCTCTTCTAACCTTCCGACCACTCAGAGCGCTGTGCAGTATTGCACATTCACTTGGTGAGTCATCAGAGTTCGAACCAGCGACTTCTGGATCACCTGGAGACGTGGAAAATACCCGCTCCGATGGCGCAGAAGGTAACGGTACGCCTCCGTGATAGCCTAGTTCTCTTTTACCGTGCAGCAAGCCTTTTTAACCATTTACCTGATATAGTATAGGTCAAAATCCTTATCGTCTGCTAACTGTTAATTATTAACATCCCTAGTCAGAAGAGTGTAATAAGCCAGTAACCTACTTAGCATACATTGGATTTTTAAAATATATAATATTGCACTGCTTTTCCTTTTACTTGCACTTTTATCCCTTTTGAATATGACAATCTCAGGCTTTTAAAAAGGTACCTACCTGGTAGGCCTGTCTTAGTAAGAATACTTAATGTAAATATTGTTAATGTTAACTAGTTTTTCAGCTGTTAGCTGCTAGCCTAGATAAGAAGCCTACCTGTAGCCCATCTCATCATGGTATAGCCTTGTTTTACTTTGAACAAATGCAGATGGCATCAAAGTTAGAAATGTCTGTATCGTGACGAAACTATATGTAATATGTAAACTGGTCAAATAAGATAAGAACTTTATTGATCCCGGAAAACAAGCCAAGTAAAACACAATACGAGGTTAAACACTAAAAGTAGAAACAGGACAAAACAAACCTACAAAATCGTTAATTTCCTGTGGGCCATAGGTTTTTAGCACAAAACGACACCACACTGTGAACGTGTCAGCATCAGCTCCGTAATCCTCTCTGTCTGCCTGTGTTTGAAAAGAACTGTTAGCAAATGCAGCTCCGTGAGGGAACATACGGTGCTTGCTGAAATACTTTCTCTGCTCTCTACTGTTTAAGATAGCATAAACAGTGGTAACACCATAATACTGCACCACTAAGGCCTTAACTATTGCAGGTGGGACACTACAGTATTTATAAATGCCTAACTATTATGCCTCCTCAAAGTTCATGGTAACCTCATTGAGCCATGTGACTTTATTATTAAAGTAAAGCTCAAACCTGTTATGAGACTAGATTTGAATCATTTCCCCTGAGGCTGACATAACACAAGAACACAGTGGTTTGCATTATCACTTTAGAGTTTCCCCTTGAACAACTGCAGTTGAATATAGCCACTGTGATTATCAGAGTACGCACCAAAACAATTATATTCCCAGCCGTACCTCGCCAAGTGTGACCAGGAGCCAGAAGAAGGGGTCAAAGCACAGACAAATAGCTTGCTATTCTTATCATAGCCTCACAGGAGTTTAAAGCTTCAAGTTATGCTAATATTTGGATCCCATTTTATTTAATGTTATATTTATTGTTGGAATGGATATCCACAGGCAGCTAGGCAGGAACAATAGGTGCACAGCAACACAAGCTCCGAGATGGTTAATGGCTTATCAACTAAATGTAGCACAATCAAAAACAAAACATTACACTTATTACAAGCTATATTTTCAGATGCTGAATGACACAACAAGAGGTCTTTCCAGAAACGGTTTCACCACTTCGATGTCACAAGTTTTAGATGTTTATAGTACGAGTAATTCAAGGCTTTAAAAGGCTGCTTTAAGGCATCCCTCAGTATTCAGTACAGTATTCAGTGACACCAGTTAATCTGTCCATTGCAAATGCACACATACAGAAAATGTATTCTGCAAGAATTACTTAATGTATTGCCTTTTGTACATTGTACACACATTTTTTTTACTGACAAACCCATGAAGTTGGGTGAGGTTTAAATTAGAAATAGGGTGTGCAGGGAATAAGACTTTTCTCAAGAAGCCCACTCTTCTTTTTAAACTACAAATCTATGTTGTGGCTGAGTAAATGCTTTGGCTATAATGTCCATATGTTCCCGCCAGAGTGCAGCCTTACATTAGATCATCAAGGAATTAGGAGTGTAAACATTAAAGTCAACTTGGCTTAGATGGCCTACATTCTCAAGACAATTGATTACATTTGTTTTGATATGATTACAGGAACACTTTGTAGTCCACACTATGATAGCAGACACTTCCTGGCTAGAATAGCATTGCCTCAAAACATAAAACATTATATTGTGTTGCGTACAGTTTAGAATGTCTGCAATGAGAGGTCAAATGTATAGCTACAATCCGCTAAATAAACTTAGAGTGCTGCTATAATATCCATCTGTTGCTTCACTCTGAGTGTAAAGCCTGAATTACAAAAATGGCAAAGCACCATTTGTCACGTGTGTGTATTATGCTTTTATAAAAAATATGTTTTAAAGGTGGAAAGTGTGACCAACTACGATGAAGGGTGTGATAATACTGTACATTTCATGAGTAAGTATGAGTGTGCGTGTGCTTATCTCCATTCTAAATACTCAGCTGGCTGTTCTTTCTGCCTAATCAGATGTGTGCCGGTCAACCTGACCGCAGTCAAGTCTCCCATCTCTGACAATGCGCGGAGAGGAGGCATAGGGGAAAAGCAACAAACAGAGAAGTGCGTGGAATGACAGATGGGTGAGGGGGAGCGTGTGGGAGTCGAAGGGAGACGCAGGAGAAAGAAAAATAAGTGTGTGTGAAGGTGATGGGTGGGGTGTGGAGCGGCGGGGGTACGGTCAAAGACCTTTATTAACAGTGGATGTGCCGCTTGCCCAACACAGACGAAGAATGCACGCTTGAGGGGGAGAGGGTGAAAAACAAGTGAAGAATACGTTGTGGGGGGTTGGGTGTGGGGGCAAAGACTAAATGCCTTGCTCAGGTCAAAAGACAGAGGACTTGTGGACCATAGTGCCACGGTCCAAGTCTTCCAGAGATCACCCCCTTCGAGGAAGGTCTCAACAACAATATGACGCAACACATGTCAAATGTGGCATCATTCATACTGTGCATAAGTGTCTTGTCTCTCTGCCCTGCTTCTTGTCTTGCGTGTGAACACTGGAATGCATGCCATTTCTACAATGTCACCATCCATTGGCCGGCATCATTGTTTACAAGTATTGCGGACACAAAAACATGCCTTTATTTCCAGACATTTTCCATGACTGCATTCATAACTAAGTCTTCCGGGTGAGGAAGGCTATCCGGATGTCAATAAATACATCTATTTACAATAATAAGACAGGTATACTGCTGAAAGTTGGAGGATAAACAAGGCCATCGTGGTATCCACAGTATTCATAGGGGAGGTTCTACAATGCAGTAAATAGTGAGAAGGTAAATAGATGTCTCACAAGTATAGTTCTTCTCAGTAGAGGCCTTTCCTCTCTAGGACACAATGGAAATGTCATATCCCTCCATAAACTGTGGTTGAAAAAAAGTGTTTTGTGCTTTGTCCAGAATTACATTTTGATTCTGATTCACTGCCACTCCAAATTGTGCTTTTCCTTCACCAGGCCTCACACACCTTTACTCGGGTGACGTATTCAAATTTGCATGTAAAACGTGAGGATAAAATAACACGGAGCTGAAATAAGCAACACCTGCTCTTTGCCAGCTAAACAGTTCACACTAGATAAAGAAAGCTATTGTAGCTGTATTGCAGTAGAGTAACAAATGAAATGTAAAACAAAAGATCAAATAATGATTTACCTACAAAAGGTGATCAGAGACAATAACTCATCTCAGGCATATTCTTTAAGGTCGAGTTCGTTGTCTACAAATCGGTACAGACATTTACATATTATACTGTATTTGGTATTCCAGTGTATGATTACTATGAGGGTTAAGGCAAGCCCATTTAAAAAAGGAAAATAAACTGTTGTGTTAAGGATCAAAGACAGGGGCTCTTCACCATCAACATACATGTATTATAGCTAGAAGAGAAACTACACAGTTGGTAGAGCTGCAAAAACCTTCCCACGTTCTGGGACCATGAGACAAGGGCCATGGGGACAGTAGCACTGTAAACATGAACACAGTGCAGACTTCCCAAACTCTGCCAAGAATACCAATCAGGGAGTTGACCAATGTTTGACTCCTATACTAGAAATGTCACTGTTGTAAATGGGCAGTGTTGAAGTGTAGAAGCACTTTTTTTTCAAATAAAGCCAAAACTTGGCATGCAAGCGGGTTGTGGCTAAAATGTATTCCAGAGACTTAAACAACAAAAGTTTGTTTACATTTAGCAAAGTGCAAACTAAGCATTAAAACGTAAGAAAATGAGAAGGGTACTGTAGGTCAGCCAAACTGACTTTGAACTAATGCCAGAGGGCACAATTATTTCTAATATAGTAGTTAGTAACTTCCTAGTCTCCCTTCAAAGACCATCACTGATGATTTCCCTACCACCTTAAAAGACAGCTCGAGACACCTAATGCATATGCAACTATTCTTGGCGCCATCAAAAAAATACCTACTTGGTAGCGTTTTAACATCAAAATAATCTTTATCTCTGCCGAAGTCATTAGATTCGTTTTGTTTTGTTTGAGTTAATGAGCAACTGGTTTTATTTGGGTGTCTGCCTTTTAACAATGTCCTGCTGTTGTTGAATGCTTGCATGTGCAAGCTTTCTTTTACTGTTATCAAGCGTGACGTGTTAATATATTTCATAGCGCTCCCAATTACATATCGATTTGCATACATGCACAGGGTAGACATTAGTTTGCCTCGACTGCATTTCCTTGAAACTCAATCGCTTGCTACAATATACTTCTTCAGTGAAAGGCAATACAGTAAATCCAAGTTAAGATAAGCAGGGAACAGAACAAAGAGTTAGGCAATGCTCCCCTCATTTTGAGTCAGACATGAATATTCATATTGTACATTGCCATTATTTATCATAAGTTATCTACTTGATGCAAAACTTGTTTTCCCCAAACTTGAATGAAGATCAATATTTTAAAGGGAGTTAAGCACAAATGCTTTTACAAATATATATATTATTTGTATTAATAGCTATGTGAATGATATCTGTGACAGCTAAACTAAAGTCATGTGAAAAAAAAGTACACCATCTTTGTATTCTATGGTTTTAGATGTCAGGACATAATCATCTGTTCCTTAGCAGGTCTAAATATTTGGTAAATACAACCTCAGATGAACTGTTATTATAGTCCTGACATATTATACAGTGTCATGATATCTATCTATCTATAACTATCATAAAGCCATAATGAAAAAGCCATGTGTGATAAACTAAGTACACCTTATGATTCAATAGCTAGCAGCAATAACGAAGTAACAATTTCTATATGACTTTATCAGTCTCTCACATCATTATGGAGGAATTTTGGACCCCTCTTCTTTATAATGTGGCTTCAGTTCATTGAGGTTTGTAGGCATTTGTTAATGCACTGCTCTCATAAGGTTCTGCCACATCATTTAAATTAGGGTGAGGTCTGGACTTCAACTGGGCCATTGCAATACCTTGATTATTTTCTTTTTCAGCCATTCTGTTGTAGATTTTCTGGTGTGCTTGAGTTCAGGGTCATTTTACATTATCCAATACCAGCCACACTTTAACTGTCAGACAGATGGCCTCACATTTGACTCTAGAATACGTTCGTATACAAAGGAGTTCATAGTTGACTCAGTGACTGCAAGGTTTCCAGGTCCTGTGGCTGCAAAACAAGACCAAATCATCACCCATCCACCAGCGTGCTTGACAGTTGGTATGAGCTGTTCGTGTTGATCTGCTGTGTTTGGTTTTAACCAAATGTGGCACTGTGAATTATGGCTAAACCCCTCCAATTTTGTCTCGTCTGTCGACAGAACATTGTTCCAGAAGTATTGTGGTTTGTTCAGATGCAACTTTGCAAACCTAAGCCGTGCTGCAATGTTCTTTGTAGACAGAATAGGCCTTCTCCTGTAAACCCAACCCGGTTGGACATTGGGGTGAATTTGATGTGACATCCACTCCTGGGATGATTGACAACTTTCTTGAATGCTTTCCACTTTTGAATAAACTTTCTCACTGTAGAATGATGGACTTCAAAATGTCTGAACAAGGCCTTATACCCCTTCCCAGATTGATGGGCAGCAACAATTGCATCTACAAGATCACTGCTGATGTTTTTCCTCCATGGCAATGTTTATAGAGGTGGCCATACTTGCTGATAATCCATTAATCAAGGGCATTTGATTAGCAGCATCTGTCTGCTACTTAGCATTTTAATTCCTATGGAATCAATAAGAGTGTACATATTTTTTCACACATGGCATCTACATTTTGGCTTTATGTTTGTTAGATAAATCATGATGCGTCATGTGTCGTTGTTCGTCTAAGGTTGCATTTACCCAATTTTTAGACCAGCTAAAGAATAGAATGTTATTATGTCCTGATATGCAAAACCATTAATAGAGGGTGTACTTTGTTATTCACATGACTGTACATTAATAACATCCATCATATTTGTGACTAAAAACTGATTGGTTTTCACTGACCGGAATAAGAGGAACAAACAACGAAAATAGATTTGTCTTATTTAAGCAGGCCTGCTCGTGAACCCGATGAGTCACATGAAGCTACACTGCCAGCCGGGGTCCAGTCCAGCTCGCCAGGGTATCAGCACCCAAATACATCGCAGCACAACGGGGACAGTTGTGTCTGTCACTATAACAACGAGGAAGCCGCGGGGACATATTTGCGGCGAGGGCTACAGAATACTGGAGCTGATGATGTGGTTTGGATGCGGCACAACACAGGCCACATCAGGTCCCTGCTCCGCTACACTCAGACGTGCTGCGCTCTGCAGTGTCCCCCCTGGTTCAGGATGGGAGGGGCTCAGGGACTCAAAGGCGCTATTCCATATTCTCTTATGGAATGCAGCCTTCATCTCAGACCTTCATTAACTTCTGGGGTGTCTGTCTTCACAGGACAGGCCCGCAGAGCAACTCAGGACAGGGTTGGAGGAGGAGTGGGGGGCCCAGTAATATCTGAAATCAATTCACTATTCATGTAGAGTATATTTGGGTAAATATGTACATTGTGTCATATAATTGGACTGTGGGTAGGACAATTGTCTCCTCTATGAGAAATTAAACAGAACTGTGAAAAATAATGTATGACTGATGATGTATATCCTTATATAGGAACTGCAAGCAAATAGTGAACTAATACATTTTTTGTCAAATTCACCAAATCTCCTCGCATTTCGCAATCTTAGCGTTCTCCGTGCGTGCTGAAAAATGATCTGCTTGGCTTCGCGATGCGTTTCAATGTGTGAGGTGGAGCTTCGGAGAGAGTTTGTTTTGATTGAAGTTAAAAAGCGTTCCAGAAAATGCCTAAACCTGCCTTCAACACATTAAGTGATGAAACATCATAATGAGTTGTGGTCGCACGTGTAAAATGTATCCAATACTGGAACACTGACTTGGAGAAACCCTTCATATCTTACCCTGTAGAACACTGTAGAAAGAGGCAGCAATGCAGAAGCCACACTGTATTCTTCAGAGCTGGAACAGTCCTGCAAGTGAAAACAGGGGAGATGTTTATGCACCGGACTGCAAAAGAAACAACAAACCACCTTGACGGGCGTGCCAGAAGGATCAATGTGGAGACCCAGTCATATACAAAACAAAGGTTGAGGATGTGGTCCTATTCGTAGTGCAGAGGCCTATCAGAAACCTATAGGTAAACACAAACTCCTATCAAATATATTCTGTCCCATTTACAATGTATATGCTCCTGATAAGACATATGCTTTAAATTGTCTTATACAATAATGCCCTGTCCCTGACACAATGTCCAGTTTTCAATTAATAGGTCACTATGTTTTGCGTACTTGAAACAGCAAGATGCATTCAAGAAAATAATGAGAAGCCCCATTGCCTTGGCTATACTATATTAATTTGTCAAAGAGCCATGACAATCCAGTGAGCAGATTGCTTCTTTTTTGTGACCGTGAAAAACTGAAATAGTTTCCTTTCCAATATAGTTGTATTTTGTACTATTTGAGGAAGAAATAAAATAAAAAAGTGGTGGAACATTCAAAATAGCGGGAATAACTTAGGCTAATAGGCTGATAGTAAATTAGAATCCTTGGACCATAGACAGAAAATGGGATTTCTTTAAGACTTCACAAAAGAGAAGGATAAAACAAAAAGGACTCGAGTTGGACCAGAAGCAGAAATACTCCATAGACAGGAAATTGATATGCATCATAGGATTTATTAGTTGAACCCTATAAATGAAAATGGCTGCCAGAAAATCATTCACCATGGCCGGAGAATATAAATACCCACTTTTTCTATCTGCTGTAATCTCAGGACAACACAAAATTAGGAAATCTAAAAGAAGCCCATGATGATTTTAATGATATTTCAGACCATTATTTTCGGTTTCGTTTCAGGTCTGATCAGGGTTTTCCAGGAGAGGTTGGGGAAGGTTTGTAAATGGAATGCTGCACTTCCCATAATGGTCGATAGTAAGTGCCTTCTTTCTTCCCATTCTGTAAACAAACCCAGGAATGTATCAGGCGCAAATGCAAAACACACGTTCCTCATCTGCAGATGAAAGCTGGCCCCCCATGAACTGAGAGAGCCATAGCTTCATTTTATTTCTCTTGTCCCCGACTTTTACAGTTACTTGGGTTGCAGCCTGGAGCAGCACCAAAGCATTGTTTATCAGCATCCTTAACAAAGCCGCAGGTCAAAGGAGTTCAAGGAAAACAGCCAAAATAGAACGGTGGAAGTGGAAATGCACCGGCAGAAAACGTTAACATTTAACAGGCCCAGCATTTTTCAGACAAAAAGAGCAAAAGGTCAACATTGCTACATGTAAGCTAACATTTATCTCAAATGATGGTGCCAATTTAAAGGTAGGTAGAGTTTAAGAGCTACAAGTGTAATTTCACAGAAATGCCATAGACTTCCATCAAGTTATACATGTGAAATGCTAGCTGTGAGAATATCTGCTCTGGTTCATAGCATCTGTATGTCAATTTAGATGTTTGATGGCGCCTGCCACCTAAAAGATCTGACTAACCAGAAACTATTTTCCTTGATTGGCCCTGCAAATCTAACTTGCCTGGAAATCACGCATGCACACATGTACTGTACAACAGGCTTTTAACCACAATGGGAATCCTCGACAAGCTTAGATTTCCCCTATTTAGACAACCTGTGCAGAAACATCTCCAGTTGGTTCAAAGGCTTGGCATAACATTTCCCCCAGTGTTTAAAGCTATGTAGAATAATGTTCATGCTATCATGACACACACTTACAATACAGTATACATAATTGAATGCAATAACTAGACTACAATAGATTATAGTACAGTAGGGAACGCTAACTAGCATTATTATATCAGGGCGATACGTGTGTCAGCAACCAGGTAATGCACAGTGCATTACTTAAAGGACCCATTCAATGAAAACCAAGTATTTCTACTTGTTTTTGGAATAAGCAATGTCGATGTGACATGGAGAAATAGTAAGCCTATCAAAGTGGACTGTTAGCTTCCTGGTCTGTATTGGCTAAAAATAAAAAATAAATTAAAAATGGGGGAGAGGGGCGGGGAAACAGGCGAATGAGAGAAACGTGCATATGCTGCGTAGATTACTGCAGACAGTTTGTTTGGTAACGCCCTGATTTACTTAACCTAAACATTGCTCATTGATAAAGACGCACTCGCGTGTCATACCGAAATTGTATCCCCCCGGAAACAGAGTGGCGTTTTTGGTACCGCGAGTAATAATGTTTTTATCTGAGTCAGTGATCAGTAATGTCAAACAAAACATTTAACGTTACGTCCGTGATAATAACAAAGATTTAATATGTCTATGTTTAATTTTAACTTTTCTTGTTTAACCAAATAGCCTATCACTTTCTGTTGTTGCTAGCAGCTAGCCACCTATCTATCATAGCCCTGTAGAGAAAACAACGGCTGCGGTTTCGTGCTATGTGTTTTCACCTAAGCTTGTCAACTACATTGCATTGAGAAGTCAAGGAACTGTGTCAACAAGTGAAAAGGTGCATGAAATGACTCCTTTAAAATGATTTCACACCTCCCTAATTCCCCCTTCTCCTCTTCCTGACCCACAGGTCACGATGACTAAGGTAGATAGCGTGTCTAAGGACACGTAGCTGACCCTTCTAGCAATATCGCGTATGACACAAACACAGAAGGATGTGATCAACAGAAGCTTCCTGTGTGTTGCAGACTTTTTTCAGTGCTTTCCAGAAAAAACTTCAGCGTTCTGAGATAGAGGCATGTAATAGATTCCTAGTACACATTAGATATACACCAAATTATTTCTTGGAAATTATATACAGAATATCCTCCCGCTGTATTGGTTATTTAGTATGAGACAGTCCAACCAGGTCACTAAGCAGTTTTATTTTTCTGTTCACTCCTGTAAGTAAATGTTAATTTAAAACCAGTTAAAGACATGTTAAGAAATAATGTATATTAAAAAAATAAATGTATATTCTTGAGCGGCTCAGGAAGTAGTAGGCGTTGTTGTAGGTACCACAAACAATTCGTTGAACGTAGCAGCCTCCCTCCGGATGGGGGAAGTGAAACAAGTGGGGTCTAAACATTACACTTTTGTCCAAGTCAGTGCGAGCAGGTGTGGACAGAACTCATGGCCTCCACACCATTTCAACCAAGTCGTGTGAAACGCCCTGGCCACTCATTGGCCATGGTAAGTAACTGTCATTCTGGGTGTGTTACTGAGCTTCATCAGCAAGCCCACAGCCATACGAGAGCAGAACACAGAGGGCCCATAATCCTATCTGACAGGAAATGGTTGGGATGCCAGGATACATCCCCAGCAGAGCTTATTCCCTCCACATGGTCCGTGCACTTCCAAACCTGCAACAGCTGGAATGCTGACACACGCACACATACACGTACGCACACATACAGCTAATTCAGACATCCTAATGAACTTAATGAAGGCCATTATTGTGAATGATTCACGGCAGGCGGAGAGAGTAATGTCTTAAAACAGCTAGAACACCTTTAAAGGCTTCACAGGACTGTCCTGCCGTGCCAATTTATAGAAGAATGCAAAATGCCCTTTCTCAAATCTAAAGCTTTGGGGTGAGGGGGACAGGGTAAACCGTAATGTCCTGGGAATATCCATTACCACCTGCTCTAAATATATTTCACCTTTGCCCGATTGTTCAGACCTTTGTATTTATATTACACCGCAGCGCATTTGGCAACCCGTTCCCTGCAGATCACTGAGAAGCTAACGTTGATTGCTAACAGAGAGCACAAGTCCTGGTCAGTTAGCCCAGTGATGACATCGTAAGCCACTAAAGTAAGCAATTGGCCTCAAGATCATGAACATGAACGCCTGACAACCTAATGAAGCATCATGCTGTCATTGTAAAAAGTACATGCAACATATTTTGCAGTATGTGTCACTTTGGCTTTGTTTGCAGCTGAGGGATCTCACACAAAAAACGCACGTACGCACATACAAAAAAAAGAAATGTACATAATTACTGGCAGCTGTGCGCTCTAACATATTATTTGGAATTTTGTGTGTGGGTGTTGTTGAATATTGGTAATAAGAACGAAAATTGCTGCCAAGGATATAAACTATTTTTATCCATATACATCCATATGATAATGCATTACACGCAGTACCGGTAATCATTGTTGAAATGTATTTCTGAGAGATCAAACATTCTCACTCAAAATCGTAAGAAATGTGCGGCACATGCACACACGTGTCGTGCACACACACAAACAGCAATTCAGCTATGCTCGGAGAGAGTATACATTATGCAGGCTGTTTGTCCTCTACAGTAATCAGCTGTGAAGGCTAACAATGTATGCACCTCACAACGATCTATTCACGGCATCCTTCAAGAGAGTCAGTATTCCTAGAGCACTGCTTTTAAAGACAAAAAGAAAACCTAATTTTTTTTTTCTTTGAAATCAACTCAACTATCTCGCCACTCATCTTTTCCTACAAAAGCTCACACATACGGATCCAATTTTTCCAGAGTTCAACAATACGTGACAGAGGACAGCAGTGCCACAGAGGCAGCCTGAATGGTATGCACCCCTGCATTGTTCTGCATGTTCAAAACATAATAAACAGAGGCCAGTTCGAAGAGATGATTATGGCAGTGTCAATCACAGACTTCCAGACATGTGGGCTCTTCAACAGCTGCATCCCACAGAGTAGAGGCTACTATGTAATCAACATGGCATTCATCAGTACACCTGGAGCCGAGAATCCCAGACAAAAAAAAAAAAAAAAAAAAAGATTTATTAATTTTAAACAATGAATAAACATTCCTGGTTTGTCAACATTTTAATAGCCAAGGTTTCAAGACTTGCCTGCTGCCTGGCTGGTTTAATTACTCCTCGGTCGAAGACTTGATGATGGACCATTTGGTTCACTGGCCTATGTTACTTGCCAAAAACATGCAGGGAATCCACAGCTTCGTGAGCATTGCTCAGAACCATTAAAACCACTGGGCAACAGCCGATTCAAGGCAATAAAACATAAGAAAACCCAAGCGCCTGTCACCAATTGAAGACTTACAGAAAATCTAAGGTATGTCTCTGTGTGATGGACTTGGCCATAACAGATTGTGTCAAGGCTGCTATGTATATAGCAGTAAAGTATACTGTAGCTGGAGAAGACTTAATTGTACTGCCCTCCACAAACCTCTTGTGCACCAGTTAATTAAAGCCAGTCTAGGTTTATAAACTGCAAATCCTTATCCAGAGTGGTTAGGTTAATAAAGCCCGGGAAGCAATAAATACATTGTACAAATACAAAATACAATAGTATAAATACACATTAAATGCAGAAATAAAATATAGAACATTCTATAAATATAAATAAATAAAACATGATGATAATAATAAAAAAATAAATACAAAATAATAATAATAATAATAATAAAATGGCGAGTGCCGTAACAACATTCAAACTTCATCCAGCAGAGATCAGCACAGGAGACCCACCTGCAGGGCACAGTTCATCATGCGGATGATGTAGTCAAACTGCTGGTGATCCAGTATGGCCCGATTCTGCTGGACATGCAGGCTGAGCTCCTCAGTTAGGCACTGGCGCGCTGCCTTGCCTTTCAGGGCCCGCAGAGCAGCAGGCAGGGCCTATCAAGAGAGAGGTCGATGTGTGATATGAACTCCACACAATCACTCAATTGAGAAATGTGCAGGTGCAGAAACACATGTATTAGCCTATAATCTTGCTGGACAAAAACATATTATTATTGTGCACAGCTTAATGCCTCAACGCCCCACTGCGATGTGACGGTAAATGTTCATGCTCATGGCTCTTACCTATTGGCATTCTGCACTATCACATTCACTGTAATCCAACACCCTTCAATGCTTACTTCCAGGCATTTCATCATAATACTGTATAACCTATTGTCAAGACCAGGTGCACAATAGGTCAAGTGTTGTCCCATCATGCTCAGCATATGGTGAATGTAGCCATATCCAGGCCTGCGGCTCTGGAACCATTTAAGACCACGTATCAGCTAACAGAGAAGCTAAGTGAACCATCTTTACTACCAAGAACAAACTGGACAAGACTGGAATTCCTTTGGCCTGCTGAATGGCTAATGGTTTTCACATTGACCATGTGAGAATGGAGGCTTTACAGGCTCATGGGGGGGGTATAGAGCATACATGCTCTGCATTCTTGCATTTGCACAGAGATGCAGTCATTAGAACGACCATATAAAGACAGCGGGGAGCATAAATGTTCTGGCGACCATCCCATTTCTAATACATTAAACACATTATGTATTCCCTGAAAGAAAGGGTCATACCACAGGAACAGTTTAACTATTTGGTAAGTGTTGATGCTTTAAAACCGGAAGACATTAATAGAGGAGAACACAATGTATAGAGCTCAATCCAAGTATCGCTCAAACAATACTAATATTGTTTAGAAGATTAAAGAAAATTATGTTAATGTTCCGGTACAGACCATTAGTCATTATAATAAGTGACTAAGCTCTGGCTTATCTTCAAGTTCTGCAGTTGAAAGACTGACCTTCTCTGTCTCCAGGATTTTGTTGTCGAATATGAAGGCGATGCAGCTCCTCACCACCTCTAGCCGGCGAGCACTGTTGAACACGCAGCCAATCTTCCCCACAATGGACACTGGACAGTAATCAGTGACAGAAGGTGACAAATCAATTAAAAGACTTTAGCCAAATTGTAAGAATGGGAAAATGCTTAAAGACAGTAAGGGTGGGTTTCACTTACACAATGTAAAATAGTGTATATCGTATAGACACAAGAATATCTGTTGACATTACCATATCCCCATAGAAATATACTGATATTTTTTTAACTCTATTTTTCATACCGACGGTGATGCAGCGTTGCTCAAAGACAATACAAAATGTGAGGTGAGACAATCTTGAGCATGACGTACCGACCGGTGGACCGGCGGGAACGACACACTTCCTTTCTGCGCGCGTGGTGGTGGGGGTGGGGGTGGGGGTGGTGGCTGCCGCCAGGGCATGCCTGGCCATGCCCTCCTCCAACAGTGCCTCCACCATCTCCTCATTCAGCAGTGGGAAGGGCACCTGGTGTACTCTCAGGTGGGACCCCTCTGACGGGCGAGGCACTTTCTGGAACGCCATGTGAGGGTTGGGATTCTCCTGCAGCAGCAAAAGCAAAGCACACGTCAAGGCAAACAACAGGGCAAACCAGAGACCATAGTAATATACAGTATCTCACAAAAGTGAGTACACCCCTCACATATTTGCAAATATGTGAACATATCTTTTCATGTGACA
>JAODLL010038105.1:0-21635 GCA_026546735.1 Forbesichthys agassizii
GCGAGAGCGAGAGAGAGTCTGTCCGTCCCTCGAAGGAGGGTTGCGCTATACGCGTGCGTGCGTGTGCGTGTTTGATGGCAGGCTGAGTGAAGAGAGAGGCGTGTACGAGGTTTAATTATCTTGATCGTTAAGCGACAACGCGCACATCAATCGTGTCACCCCACCGAGAGAACGGAGCAAGGTGGAGCATGAGCGGGTGGTGGTGACGTGGCGTCGGTGCAAAACAGAGCAGCGGGGATGGAGCGCTCGCAAGTTCCCGTCTGGCCATCCCTATTGATTTATACTCTATAGTCGGTGTATAGATCAGAGCACACGCTCCCTGGTCGGTAGATGGACCGGCGGCAGAACGCTTCTGTCACATCCAGCGCCACTGGCCATTTATTACAGAGAGAGAGAGAGAGAGAGAGAGAGAGAGAGAGAGAGATTTGGAAGAGCATTAGATAGTTAAGAACAAAAGTTGTGAAAGAGAGAGAGAATGGGGGGGGGGGCAAGGTTACCTAACAGCCATAAGTGTACAGAGAACTGGGGATGAGAGGGTGACTCATAAAGGAGTAAACACAGCGTGCTGAAGGAGCTGAGCGAGGAGGAGGGTGAGGGCACGGGGCAGTTAAACTTGCAGGTGGAATGCAGAGAGAGAGAGGAGGCTGAAAGATAAAACACAGATGGGATGGAGGGATGTTACAGGGGGACAAGATGGATGGCGGAAAAGAAGAGAGGGCCAAAAACGGAGGGGAGGGGGTGGCTTCGATGGGAGGTAATGAATAACGTAGAGCTATAGCTTGGATGATGAGGGGGAGATGAGGCGTCGTGTTTTTCGTTCGTTGCTTCGTTGTAAATCGTATTAGTTTTATTGCCACTGAAGCACCCGTGAGATTTGATAACCAGGATGGGAACATGGCCACCCGTTGTATGGACCAGCCATGCTTATGGACTAATATCCAAGAAGTATGAAAAGACATTTCCCGATTTCTAAAACTGAGCCCCTTGTGTGTATGCCAGTTCTGAGGTGTTCTTGGCCGAGGATATTGAAGGCACATGCATTTTTACAGCGCAAATCCCAAGCTCTGAGCTTTGTAAAACCACCTGAGATGGCAACATTATACCGTACAGAAAACAGTTTTGAAAGGTTTTCAAATGTACTTTTCCTGGAAAGTTAGAATAGTGATGCTAAACCAATACACCTTTTCTCAAATTCAGCACATATCGCCTCACGACCCGCGGTCTGTCCATTCCGTGTGTGTGCGCGCGCAAATCACCTGTAGTTACACATCCCGGGCTCTGCAAATGGGGAAAACAAAGCAGTGCAGACCGCACCACAGAAGCTTGGCAATGCGTGTCCTGTGTGTGGGAGGGAGCACCTGGGGGGGGGGGGGACCCTGACGGGAGAGAGAGGCGCCTTGGTTCTGATGCTGAGTTAAAATAGTGTTCCTCCAGCATGGCTTACCAAACCTTTAATATTAATACATACCCAGAGAGAGAGAGGAAAGACGAAGGCCTAAGAAAGAGATTCAGCACGAGCAAAGCACACAGAAAGAGATGAGTGAATTTAAGGAGAAAGGAGAGAACATTTGAGAGGAAAGGAAGCAGGCAGCGGGGGGTGAGGTGAGAGGAGGAGGATGATGAAGAGAGAGAGATAGAGAGAGGGGGAGGACAGGAGGAGAGATATAGCTGGCCAAGACGAGAGATTTAGAGACAGACGGAGAGGGCGAGAGGAGAGGCGTCTATAAATCGCAGAAGCATGACGAAGTGCAGAGAGAGGCTGGAAATATACGAGAGGAGGAGGGGGGAGGAGAGCGAGGGAGAGCGAGGGAGGGAGGGAAGCCAAACAGCAGAGAGATGGGCAGAAGACTTTCCGAAAGAGGGAGCTATGTGTAAGGAGAGGGCTGTATTATAAAGCAAGGCGGCGACAGACGGCTGCAGATTGTTGTATGTGTAATTGGTGTCTGTCTCTCGCTGGGAACTGGCTCATTAGTGCCAACACAGGCCTCAGAACAAAGTAAGTGGAATATGATTGAATAGAATGGATAAATAGTAGACAGCAACTCAAACGGAATGTGATACCATTAAATGAAACACAGTAAAGCACAATGGAAGAAACTAGAAGCCAATTAAAGAATAGCATAGAATAACAAAGTGGAGTAACACCAGGGGTGTAGAATAGAATAAAGTCGATTGTCATTTATTAACTTGTGTTCAAGTTTGAATTGAGCAAAACTTTGAAGTTTTGGTGCCCAACTTTTTACTAAAGAAATATTGAATGTAAAAAAGTTTTTATTTATTTATTTTTGCAGGAATTAACACACCAAATGTTGCCTATATGCTTTTTTTCCCCCTCTCCCCTCAATCTGAAAAGGTCGACTTTGGGGGTAGTTTGAGGTTTAATCAAGGCGTGTTCCATACAGTCATCATATACTGTGCTATAGAGCACCTGTGATGTATTTATGCCCTGTGAAAAATAACATTTCAAAGGGCAAATTTGATCAAAGTATGAGAACACCATATGATAGAAATGGAGGAAATCATTACATTTCTGCAACACTGTGGGGTATTTTAATCATAATTTCATACTGAAATGATCAAAGAGTCTTTCAGTGTCATTTTTTTCCGGTTGAAGCAGAACATACAGTATTTGCCACATATGGACCTATGACTCACTAGAGATGACCTTTTATAATGCAAGAAATTGACAATTTGCATAAATATATATTTGTATAATGTATTCAGGTTATAACAAAGTTTATTTCCTATAGCAAAATAAACGTAACGTTGTGTCAGTTTTTGCTTTTAAAAAACAAAGTGATCTCAGTTTAATATGTTGCAGGCTCATTTACTGAGGCAGTTTACACTGAGGCTATAACAGGCTCATTGGGCTTGTTTTGGAAGCTGCCGTTGCTTATTTGTCTCGTGAGAGTTGGCAACGCTGCATCACAAACAGCAGCCAGCTAGCCTAAAAACTACACACCAAATATCAAGATACATAACCTAGAAATAATTTGTGCTTTTCTGTGCTGAAATAAATTACAAATAATTTTTTTGACATTTAATTTAACCGCAACCATCGACGAAATGACGAATGAAGGCGACAGTGACACTAAATAGTTTTGATTCTCCACTTAGCGCCTGCTTTGTTCGCATATTAGCATCTCCAGTGGGAAAATAACTGTCAACTCATAGCAGTGCCGGCATAATGTTCCACCAAGTTAACTCCGTATACCACCAATGTCACCAATGCTACCAGCGCCCTATTGCACATATTATTTCTAATGTTGTTAAAAGGAACCAGTGGCGGCTCCTAGCCATGGCGTTTGTTATGGAGGCTGAACAGCAGCCATGAACCATCTTTGTGATAGACACGGTCTGGTCACAAAGCTGTTTATGGTGGGTCCTCACTTAACGAGAACATATCTCACATTGAGCGAAAGGCATTTTGCTTCATGGGCCACGGGATGGATTATGAGCAACCTTGGCTATAGAATGGTTTCAAAATACTTCATCTTATCTCACTACTGAATTTCTAAAGATACATTTAAATAAGACTACCCCAAATCAGTCAAAACAGCAAAGAATTCATGAAACTTGATTCAATAACTGTTGTTAAATAATTTAAAACACTTTTTGTTAAATGCATTCATCCTCAATTATTTAGATGTAGTGTTTATGCTACAGTAGAAGGTCTTCACACATTTTATTAGGTGACTGCCAAGTTATGAAACATGAGATTATGTAATGATATTTATCTGCTCACCGGTTTACCTGAATGAAAGTGTTTGACTTAAACTGTATATTCATCTATCATCTATTTTTGTTATGGACATGTCAAGTAATTATGTGTGTATCTGTGTGCGTGCATGCGTGCACCTTGCCCTCCTAACAAGACACGTGCATGCATGTTGGGTGGGTACTGACGTGCACAGGCACACACACACGCACACACACAAACCATCCCATTTTGGAGTTCCATTTACCCTGTGTCAAATGCTGGGCGGGGTTCAGCCAGCCTTGACTCCTTCACTACATGCTAATGTGTCAATTCTAATGTGCAATGTGATACTCTGTAACCGTGAAGTGGGTTTCAACACACGCACACACACACACCTACTCACACGCATCACAGACACACACGCACACACCTCTACACACACATGCGCGAGCACACACACGCTCAGATACACACACTTCTATAGTGAAGGGAGTAGGGCCAACATCTCATGCCCGGAAGCATCACATCACAACCCAGTTACCCTGCTTTCCACCAAGCCTGGCTCCCCCCCCCCACACACACACACACGTATTGCTCATTCCATGGCGCTTACTCAAACACATGCTGTATGCAGCCACATACGCACGCACGCACGCACACACGCACACACACACACACACAGAACATTTCTTCTCCCAATATTATCACTCACACACACACACACACAGATGCACAACACTTTCTCTCTCTCTCTCTCACACTTTCTGTCTCTCTAACACTTCCTGTATTGCTCTGTTACTCGTGCACACACACACATGCGCACACCTACAAACGCGCACACACATAGAGTAGGCTGGGTTTTGTTGGAAGTGAAGAAGTGTCCATGTGTCTGTGCCAGCAATCTGTTCATGAGCAATACACCTCTACGCTAGTTTGTTTGTCTGTCTTTCTGTCGTTCCGATTACTCCGACCACCACCACCCATCTGGGTAATGCTAGTGTCAATACTCCTGTTTGCCTCTTTGAGATCTGCCCCACAACACCCACACGTACTGCTGCCCACCCAAAAGCTGTATGCTGTCACCCCTTCCATCTGTCTCTCTACCCCTCCCTCTCTGCCTCTCTCTCCCTCCTCTCTCTCTCTCTCTCTCTCTCTTTGCCCTCTCTCTCTGTCTCTGCCTTAACGTAGCAATACAGCTCTAATGGCTCGCCCTCCATTCATGTAAATACCCCCCCCACACACACACACTTCCCCTTCCTGGCCCCCCCTCCCCCTCAGGCTCCAGACTCTCTAGTCCGTCTGACCTCAGCAGATCTCCAGTGTGCGTAGCCCGTCTCCGGGCTGGCCTGACGCGGTGAGACAAGCCAGTCCCCATGGATTGAGATCAACTGGAGCGCTACAGCGGAGACAGCTACGTTTACACGGACCCTAGTATTCCGAATGGAATCAGATTAACCCCAAAGAAAATGCTCCATATAAACAACTCAATCAGAACAGAAAGGCCCTACCAGATTGAAATGTCATTCCAAAGCAGAGGGGGGCAGTATAACCTGTTCCATAAACGTTCCGATTCAAAGAAAAATTCTATAATGTGAACGGTTAAACATGGGATGCTTCTCAATGTCTGACGCTAAGGATCCTTCCTTGACATTAAGAAACACCCCTAGCCTCGGAATGACCCGACTAGGAAGGCACTCCGTCCTACCAAGGAAGCATCCTTGACATTGAGAAACACCCATGGTTGTGTTCTTCTGCACATGCCTCGTCTCAGGCTGCTGTTATTGTGTGTGATGCCGACATCATTGGACACGAGGCGGAAGGCAATTCTGCACAGCCACTCACTGTGCAAAGTTTGGACAAGACGATAGCGATGCGCAAAGAAGTGAATGCGTGTTAGTACGGTGACTTCACCTGGAGCCGTAAATCGCTCCACCAGTCACCCAAATAGCCTCACTCTCCCGATGATGAGCCCACAACTAGAGTCTAGCCCATTTTAGCCTTTTTGCTAGTGAGACACGTTACAATACCGAGCCTAATGTGTAAATGTGTAATATCTATTCTGAAAATCACACATTGCGTTTCACCCATTGAAACACATTGTGAATAAAGCGTATTACTACAGCTTTGATGATATGAGCAGTGTTCGGCACTTTGTTTGTTACTATTTACTATTTTTTCAGCACGTGAATGAATCAAGCTAAAGTGGGAAGGTATTTTGATCAACCCACGATGGTTGGCTGTTTGGGCAGTGTGGATTGGCTCTCATAACGGGTTTGGTAGGCGCAGGTAATGGAAAAACTCCTAGTCCTCCCAATATGTTTCAAACCAAAATCATGCTTTTGTTACACTGGTTTCACCAACAACTGGAGTTGATCGAGGAATGTCCTCTTCAACTCTGATTTTAATATTGTCATTTGTCCATTATGGAAGGAGAAGAACATGTTTATTTAAGATACAATTGTTCATGATCTAGCTTCTTGTGTTGTTGTGTTGCTTTTTCTGTTGTTCGTAAACTTATATTGGCTTTGTGTAATTTAAGATACCCAAGAGGTTTAATAAGCTACTTTTTTGCATTTTACACTATATTTAGATGGGTTTATAATATTCAATTAGAAATTGTACAGTATGGAAACGTGTTGTTAACAAAGCATGTGAAGTCTACATTATTATATCTTAAGCTAATTTAGATTATCTTAAGATATAATAATGTAGACTGAAGAGCTATACTATACAATGATGCAATGGATGATTCTTTGTTTAGAACATATCACCTGCTTTTGAGCTCCTTTATAAACACATTCCAGCATTCTCGAACAGACCTGTGTGTGTGTGTGTGTGTGTGTGTGTGTCAAATGAGAGCTTAACCCGTATGCCCTCTGGGAACTCTTTTCAGCCTCCGCTTCAATAGAAAATAGAGACAGTGTATGTGTGTGCGTTTGGTTGCACCTGTATATGAGCTTGCGAGACAATAGAGACTCCTTCTATTCCCTGGCTTACTTACACTCATTCTTGGTGTTTTCCTTCCGTCCTGCCTCCTTCACCTACCTATTCTCTCTCTCTCTCTCTCTCTCTCTCCATTTATCTCAGTCAGGCCGCTAGCAGTTAGCTTGTGAGCTTCCTAATGGAGGTGCGTGGAGAGGGTTCAGTCCCACTGGGACAGAGAGCCAACAATTGTGCCAGTTAATGAGCTGTTGAGTTGAGATGGGCTGCCGAACGATGACGAATTGTAGAATCAATTATTTTCAAAGATGGTTAGATGCGTCCGTTGGCTGTTTGGCTTAGTTGTGTTTGATTTTGACAGAAAAGTAAGATGTGTGGCTGAGGAAGCTAATGACATAATAAAGTTCAAAGAGAAAACATTAGTGACCATAAAGAACGCCTTCTCGGTGGCTTGGACCTACTGTTGTACTATGACTGTCAGTTGAAAACGTCTTGTTTTGAAATGTTCTGAATACATTTTGATGCATTTTCCCATAACCTTTGGGTTTTTACTTATGTTTAAAAATATCTAAATGAATATCGATATTGCAATATATCACATTTTGTCAATACCTTGCAACCCTAACCTTACAGTATATACAGTACACTCAATATAACAACCCTAACCTTATAGTATATACACTCAATATAACAACCCTAACCTTACAGTATATACAGTACACTCAATATAACAACCCTAGCCTTACAGTATATACACTCAATATAACGGCTTTAACCTTACAGTATATACACTCAATATAACGGCTTTAACCTTACAGTATATACACTCAATATAACAACCCTAACTTTATAGTATATACACTCAATATAACAACCCTAACCTTACAGTATATACACTCAATATAACAACCCTAACCTTACAGTATATACACTCAATATAACAACCCTAACTTTATAGTATATACACTCAATATAACGGCCCTAACCTTATAGTATTTACACTGAATATAACAACCCTAACCTTACAGTATATACACTAAATATAACAACCTTAACCTTACAGTACACACATTCAATATAACAACCCTAACCTTACAGTATATACAGTACACTCAATATAACAACCCTAACCTTGCAGTACAGTACATACACTCAATATAACAACCCTAGCCTTACAGTACATACACTCAATATAACTGCCCTAACCTTACAGTACAGTACATACACTCAATATAACTGCCCTAACCTTACAGCATATACAGAACACACACACCGTTGAAGGCTATTTTCAATATATAAAACTACATCCTCAACATTGTTCCTATGTAAGTAAATGTCAGTTTGGCTGTTTTCATTTGCTTTTCCAAGCCTTTTCATTTGCTTCTATATCACGGCCCCTCCCTCTCTCCTCCACGTCTGCATATATGCTCACCTGCCTGGGCTGCTGGAACTTTTGGGAGGCAAATACTTGTAGCAGTCAGGCTTTTAAAGCACATTAGTATGTAAAGAAAACAGTTTTTAATGGGAAGGGGGGGAAGGAGGGTTTGTCAATAGCTAAGCTAATGGTATAGAGCGCTCTGTTGATCATTAAGCGCTCTGCTCTCTCACAATAATAAATTAGTTCCACGTAATCATTTTCTCCTAGACGCATTTGTTCTGTCCAATCCGCTGAAATGGTGTCATGGTTGGAAACTGCACGTCTGAGTGGTGATTCGCCGCACTCTCCTCTATTCCTCCACCGAGCGCTCAACAGGTTCTCACCATTCTTCCGCCAGTACTTCAGGGGGCTTTCTAACGCTAGCGAGGAGGGTGCTTTGAGGCCTGTTGTCATGTCAACAGGCATGATGAGAGGCTGCTAACAACAACAGCTCTTTGGAACATTCCGGAGCAGCCCAGGACTTGAGCAACTTCCCTAATTAATCACAAGAACTTGTTTGAGCGGATGAAACAAAGTGCAGAGAGATGCCGAACAGAGAGGGGTGGGCGGGGCAAGGGAAGAGGTTGTTGGGGGGTTGGGGGGGTGTGGGGGTGGACATGAAGGAATGGAGAAATGAGCTCAAGCCTGTTTGTGTAAACATTAATCATGGCTAACTGCTGATAGATTGACTTTACACACAGGAGACAGAGGCACTGGGCACACACACACACGCGCGTGCATGTGCACATACGCACACACACACACACAGACCCAGGAGCTCAGGGGCAAGGAACTAGCTTCAATGCCTTCTCCCTCAATAGATGTACTCCCATGAACACAATGCTGCGGCTGCTTGTAATTAAGTTCAACATGTGCAAATCCAGTTGTGAAGCATTGCTTATGAGATCGGCTATATAATCACATAGCCCCAAAAGGGCTTACTTAGCATTTAAATAGGTTCCCCCCACTCTTCAAGTGTGTGTGTGTAATACAGAACACATATTGTGCTATTTTTCAATTTGCCTCTGTGTGGCAAATAAAGAGTGTGCATGTGCATGTCATAAATATTGCACTCTATTATTTGTGTGTGTGTGTGTGTACGCACGCGTGTGTGTCATAACCATTGTACTCTATTATTTGCACGCGAGTGTGTATGTATCAGTGTGTGTGTGTGTGTGTACTGTACAGGGCCTGCTTCTGTGTGATAAAACTTTATACGCATTTCATTGTCTGGATTTGCACGTGTGTGTGTGTGTAAGAGAGAGACTATGTTTTATAAACAGTGTGTTCTCTTCTCTTTGGGTGCGTGCGTGTGTGAGAATAACCATCCGTTTATATGTATTAATTGTTCAGGTCCCACGGAGCACTGGGACATCAATAAAGAGTTTGAAAAGAGAACCAGTGGGAGTAGATGAGAGAAAATTAATTGTTAGTGTGTTTCCTGCTATGCTACTTTTTGTAAAGACAACAAACTCACTTGTGTACTAATAGGAACATGTGTGTGTGTGTGTGTGTGTGTGTGTGCACGTGCACGTACGTGCATGCATATGTTCTTCACAGGGATATGGTCGAGGAAGACAATTTAAAATAGTAGTTTATACCCCAAAGTTAAAACTCGTCAATTCTCCAGGGATTTGCCTCAGTTATGTTTATTGGATTTTATTTTCCTTGTTTACAGTGACACAAGTTCCTCTTGAAATTTGAATAACAGTGTGAAACAGGATTTACTTCCCTCGTAAGTATGTGCGCTTAATTTTTCAAGATGCATTTAATTTATCAGTGTCCACAGTACAGATTATATTACAGTAAACACTGAACCTTAGTCACCGACACATCGTCCGCACTTTATCCAAAGTGACTTATACATCTGTCAATAGTTGGATCAGACCAATATCAACTTGCTGCTCCCATTGCAGAAATGTACATACTGTATAATACTGTTGCATGTGCCCAAAAAGAGCTGAGATTAGAGTGCTGTAGCGTTACAGAATATAGGCCCTATCTGACAGAATTACCACTTTACCTTCAAGTTACATGGAAAGAGCTTAGCAGCATTGTACAGCAATGAACTACAGTAATTATATAAACCTCTACAAGATATATTTTCCTATTTTAACTCTGAACTGGATCATGACAAATTCATTAAAATTACTTGTAACCAAGAAACTGTACCCAAGAAAATGAGTATTATGTTAAATGACGCTCAACTGCTAATTAATTTAATGATGTCAGCCGCGTTCTCATTTTCATAGATGAATATTCATGTCAAAAGCATTAAATTAGAAACGGAGAGTCATGAACAAAACATATATCTTCTACTTTAAAGGTGGTAACACGAAGGCAAATCTTGAACAGAATATTGCAGGGTTGCAGCAAGCATTATCTTGTTATTCTGAAAAGGCCTCGGCTACTGACTTACAGCCAGTGGTCTGTTGCAGACTTCTACAACAGTACATGCATGTGGAATTACCTTAAAGGAATCAATTCCTATCTGAATCCATTTAGATGGAAGAGCATATTAGTAAGGTGACGACAACCAACGAATCCCCTCGTGGCATCTGTCATCCCTCTAGGAATTATAGGATTCATCCTGACATGAACTCTCAATAAATAATAGGGCAATCTTAAACCCAACGCCAGTATATTATTACATCAATCCTGCCTTAAGGCTGCCGCCCACCGAAGGCATCGACGCGCGCCAAGTGACGCCATGATTTTAGAACTAGTTCCTTTTAACATTTTATCCCACTGGCAGCGTCTGACGCGCGTCAACGCCAAGGTTTAGAACGCTGTTCTATTTCTTGAGCGTCAGGCCATAAACATGCACTGGATATCTCCAGATATTTGCGCTCCTTCGTCAATTTGTCTTCGCGATTCGAACTTTGCAATCCTTGACGCGCCGCCGAACGCCGCCACCGCCAGCGGGCGGCAGCCTTTGTGCTGCGACTGCGTTCACATGGAACGCGGACGAGAGCAGGATGGCAAAATCAGCTGTGGCCGGCAAAACAATGCGAACGGCATGCCGTTGAAAGATAAAATATTTTAATGTTTTGCCGTCCTCCGCAACGGCATTTACAACCGGATGTTTGTAGCTCACACACGGAGAAAACATCGACAAGGAGAAGGTAATACTTTTGGCGCAACAACACTAGAATACTTGACAAAAATAATTACATAAAGCAGTAGATACTAAATAATCGTGTTGAATATATTTTTTATTAAAGCCTCTAAGTACCTAAGTATTTGTAAACAATGCAACATCGGTATAGAAGCTGCCATTTACTGTCTGTGTTCCATGTGAGCGCAGCATTAGTGTGTGGGCCTTGACAAATGACCGAAGGCTCAAGAGGAACAGGAATCTGCCAATCCAACTTCAAGTTAGAAGTAGATTAAATTAATCAAAGTAACAAA
This sequence comes from Forbesichthys agassizii, assembly GCA_026546735.1. Classification (NCBI taxonomy): domain Eukaryota; kingdom Metazoa; phylum Chordata; class Actinopteri; order Percopsiformes; family Amblyopsidae; genus Forbesichthys; species Forbesichthys agassizii. The sequence goes on from JAODLL010038105.1 coordinate 11,469, forward strand.
GTATGGGTTGGTTAAATATGTTTTCAGGGAATTGCCCGACAATGTTAATCGAAATGTTGCTACAATGTCCTTGGAGGACGAATCGAGTCTACTTAATTTTTTGCATTTAACATTTTGATTGTCATTAGGAAATTAGGAATTAGAGGAAATGCCATATTTTGTCTATATCATATTTAGTTACATTTCAGAGCAGCAAAGACAGTTGTAAGACTCTTATCAAATGCACTTTATAGGCTTATAGTCAGCTAAAGTAAGATAATTGTAAGATATTGTATTTTTTGTCAAATGTACCGAATATCTCCAAGCATTTGGCTAGCAGGTTGTCCCTGCATGCTGAAGAAAATATCCAGTACTTCATCAGAACTACACAGCCCTTGCTCCGTAAATATGAACATTAACAAAGTGGTAAACACAACAATAATACTTTTTAATGCATTTCAATGTGTGGGGCGAAGCTTCTGATGAAGTTTGTTTTGATTTGAGCTTTACGCTAGCAAGCGTTTTTGAGAATGACTAACCTTGCCTTTCAATATTTCTGCACATCCCCAAAATAAAGTCTGATTACAAACAAATTGATCTACAGTCTCTCCAAACTAAAAAGGAATTGATGAGTTGCCTTCATCTAACATTCAACTTCTTTGTGCATGCCTTATCAATGGCACTCTAGGCATTTATTAGATCAGTTTAGTTTAATCAATGACAGTGTAATCAAGTGCCAATAAAAACTTAATTTCAGATGAACGTGATATAAGATCGTTGATACCTTGTCTTTGTGTTTTTTTTGTGTGTTTTTTTTCCCTCCAAGCTATAAATAAATAAAACACAGCATACTTACATGCCTTTATAGAAAAGGCCAACATATTTCAGTATACAGTGTCAACAAAGTATATGCATGAATTTGAAGCACATAACTGGACAAAACACCACTGCAAGTGTGTTTGTGTTCATGGGAACCTCGGCCTGCATCTTCGTAGCAGCAACATTATTGTACATACTACCTATCACAGCAGGTTACTCAACTGCATTAGGGCACCACGTCTTAAGAGTAGACAATGGTTAATACCCAGCGACACCCGTAACAGCCCATCCTATTATCGCCTTCATTGTAGCATGTCGGAAGACGTCAATAAATAATAGGTTGTGGGTGGGCAGGCATTCATAATTCATACGGCCTCCTGCTTTATCAGAACATCGCACTGCTACAATGATTTATAGACATAGAGGGAGAAGATATTAAAAGTGGGGTTAAAGGGAATAAATCCAGAGGAAAAGAGCAGGAAACGAGAAGATGATGTTGGCAGAACAATAACATGGAGAGGAGGGCGATGAGAGACATCTTGGAGAGACTGGAGGACAACAGAGACGAGGGGTTTTGGAGGGAAATGCTTCTGGAAATCGGGGGGGGAGACAGCGGGATATTGTTAACTGTGTGCGTGGACGATAAATCATATCACAGTTTAGGTCTCGCAGTCCATGCTGTGTCATGTGTCGTGCCACGCCATTGGGCCCTCTTCTCTCTGACCTTGCCCCCTCTGTGTTTTTGGTTTCCATCCTCTTTCTCTCTCTCTTTCTTTCTTTCTCTCTCTCTCATTATTGCAAATGCATTACTTCACTAGCTGTGGCTCGCTTGCCGGCTATAGCTCAACCAAACAGTTGTCTGTCTTTCCCTTCTCCAACCTCGGCTATAACTTTAATTTAAGGCTAGCTGGCTAAAACGGTGATTGCAGTTTCCCTTTTTGTCATATCCAAAACGATGCCATATTCCATAGGTGGACATATTAGGTTGTGAACGTACACTGGTATTTTGCTTTAACCATGCACTGCCATAGCTTTCCAACAAGGGAGGGATACAATTAACCTTTTATATGTTATCACTGCAGGAAAAACACAGGAATAGATCCACATTAATTATAGATAATTTATATACTGTGTAGGTATGCCAGTGCACCAGCATTATATTTTCTGCCTACAGATGGGGGAAAAAATGGAACAGACATTTAAATAACATTAACACCAGTATGACGTAAAAAAGGTCTATTAAGTTTAATTTAATCATCTGTTTTAGTACAAAATTCTTTAAAGAAATCTGAATCAGTAGCATGTACCGGCATGACTCAGTTTCTGAGCCTTTCTGCTCAGAAGGGGCATGCATTGTTCTTTGCCTATGTCATTATAAAACTAGGATGGCAGTCTGTAAAGTATAGGCTGTCAACACCAGATTCCCTCTCATGACGAAAGAAATATACAAGAGGAAGAAAAAAAGGTTTCTTTTTAACTTGTAGTCTCACCTTGAAGGGGATATTAATTTAACGTCTACAACAGTGAATAGCGGCAATAAAATGGTAGTATCAGTAAAGAAAATGACCCTGGCTTTGCCTTTCTGCTGTTCGCTATGACATTACGAAGAGATTCAAATGTCTTCATTTACTGAACAGATGCTGTTCAATGACATATGGTCATTACACAAAGTAAACTGTCTGTTGTTGTGTGCGGCACGCGTATTTCACATGCTCGCTTGTGTACGTTCATGTGTGTGAACGTTCTGGAGTGTTAGAGTCAACGCGTGTGTATGCATCTATTATGAATCACAATGCTCTATTGATGAGGACATATGGTGCCTCCATATGCGAGTGTCAGACTTTGGTAAGACTACATATTGCAATAATTCCTTTGTCAGTTACAGACTCCACGTTGTTGCCTGGCTTGTTACTTCTTGCTAATTTATTGTTTGGTTTTGTCAGTAAAACAAAGTGGGTCTCACAAGGTCCTACAACGGAACAATTAGCCCAGTTGTGGGCCTGTCACCTCAGAAACAAAGGAAACCCACATTACAACAAAACAGGATAGCTTGTTGACCTAGAAACCTTTTCGCAAATTAGATAATTCCAGAGCTTTCTCTCCTGTCTATCTTTCTATGCTATTGATGATGCTGTAAAATGCTAAAGGTGAATGCACTGCCCACTCACCTTGCATTTGTTACAGCTGTGTCATCTGCTATAATAAAGGGCTGACTGCACACCGATGGCTAGATCAGATTGTTTACTGTACATTGACTCACAATGCTGAATCCATCAGCTACTGTAAGTGTTGTTTGGACCAAATGATGGGGCAAGATACTGTTTGCTAATGGCGCTTCTTGGGGATTTTAGGACGGGGAATGTACTCTAATGTTAGAGAAACAAAATCACACACTCGGGTGCTTTATTGAGCGTGACGTACAGCACTGTATACCCTGCATTATGTTGTCATGACAATTTTATTATATTTACCTTTCATTATATCATGTATCTCAATTTTAATATCCTCTCTATATTCCCTATTTGTATTATTGTTTTATTGTTGACTTATTTCCATTTTAACAATTAATCTTTATTAATGTATTTAACTGTAAATCACTTTTAGCTGCAACCTTTGTATGAAAAGTGCTATATAAATAAAGTGTATTATTATTAGTATTATTATTATTAGTATTATTATTATTATCTCAGCAGATAACTTCACCTGTATTTAAATCAAGACTAGGCTAGTCTATGAAGATGTAATAATATACTGTATTCAAGTGTTTGCCATTAGGACTCCACTGGTTATATTTAACAGATGCACATGGTATGATGGCAGTGATAAAGAATGGAGAATAGTTCCCGATGAATGATGATACTGGTGGAGATGGGAATGCGAAATAGACGGATTGGCTCTTGAGGACGTGTACAACTGTGATTGGTTGAGCTTAAACAAGAGCATGAGGATATATACCCAGGGAATACCTGTAAGCAGGTAGTTGTCTTGATTGAGAGATATTTGATATAAGTGAGTTTGTTGACATTCAGTGTTGCTATTTCCTGGGTTATTGTATTGTTTTGTTATTTAGACTATGAAACTGGACTATGGCGAACATCATTTATGTTTTAGGAATTGTAGTTCTGTTCTCTATGATCTATATTTTGACCCGTAATTGCTGAGTTTCTCTGATATTTGTATTTTGCACAATCTCGTGGTTCAAAGTAGAAACAATGGCAGGTTTTTCCTATTTCCTTCTACATCTTTCCAATATAGACCTTACACTTTAGTGCACAAGACAAACTACTTTCTGTGAAAGCCAAATGTTGCACTGCCTACCAATTACATGGCAAGCATTTTTGACAGGAGCTTTTAAACTGGCAAGTCTTTACACTCTGTTAAAGGTGAAAGTGACCTCGCGTGTTAAGAGGGCTAACACACAAACACACACACACACAAAGCAGGAAACTGAGAATGCAGTTTCAATATCCTTGGCCTCCAAGCCTATAAAGTAAAGTCAGGAAAAGGAAGACTATGTCCCTAGCAAGAGTTGTGTTTTAGGTGGCCTCAGCCTTTTTCATCCATTATGTAGTTAGTTGTTGTGCACGTCAAACAAAATAAATCTCCTGTCAAGTAGGCGGATCTGCCCGCAGTTAGCCAGCGCTGTGTCCCAGACTATACGCAAAGTAAAGGCTGGCTCCGCGAGACTATGTTGCACACAAGTACACACCCATGCCAACACACGCAGGCGCATACACACACACACACGCACGGACACACACAGCTTATGAAAAGATGCATTCTCCCAGAAGAAGCTGTTTTTCGTAGCTCCTACCAGGTGAATACAAGTGACAAGTGTGCAGACTCACACACACACATAGACAGACACACCGAGACAACCTGCAATACAGATGATGGACACACAAATGTTTACTCTCGTATAAACGCACACGCACAGGCATGTGCACGTGTGTTTATATGTATGCATGTATGTTTGTGTTCTTAGATGCATGCGCATTTTAAAGGAGTACATTAGACTCACACTAACACGCACACGTGCACACAAACACACATGCTCCGCTCTCTTTCCATTGTGGTATAAGTAAGAGACTCCATGTTGGGTGTGATGTTATTAGAAGTGGCTTAATGGTGCCATATTGTGGCCTTCTTCTGATGCACGCGCATACACACACACACACACACACACACACACACACGTGTACGCACACACACAATGCAGGGTTTCTTCATTGTCTATTGATATTACTTTTTTCATGTCTGCCTGCCTGCCTGTCTGTCTGTCTGCCTGCCTGTCTGCCTGGTTACTTTGTAAGCTGACAAGACAATTACCGTCTTGACTGACCAGCTGTCTAACTGTCTAACTAGCTCAGCAACAGTGTCCCACTGATTGCTATTGGTATACTTATTCTACTTAGGGATCAAACCAAATTAATATTTGTATATGTGTGTGTAGGGGGGAAGGGGGGGGGTGTGAGCCAGGTAATTGTTAACTCTACTCTGTAATCTGTCACAACAGTAATCATGTGATTGATGCCCTGCTGAATGCTGAACGACAGATGTTGATCTCACCTTTCGAATGTGCAAACATCTCTCCGTCTCTCAATGTGCTTCTAGTTCTAGACATCCACACTCTTGACGGTGGTCATTTTTAGGGGGAAATCCATTCGACTGGACCCAGATTAGCATGTTGATCCACTTGGTAATTGAAACGGGCTCATTTGGATTGTATTGGGATACAGTGCAGTGGGTCTAAAATAGCCAGGTAAACTCTCATCTTGAGGGTGTCGTTTTACGGGTCTGGGGGGGATGAAAAGCCACATTCACCTGGTATTTATTGTGAGATGGGGAGAGAGAATTTATTTTTATTAAACTTGCTTTTAGATGATGTTAATGAAAGTAGTTTAGCTACTGTATATGACTCAATGTTCTGAACTTGTTTCTAATGTACCTTATACGATATTCTATGCAGCTATTGTTTTCTCATATGCATTCTATTTTGCTATGTGTTTACCTTCAGTGTGGTCATGTCTTCTGCACGGTATTCTTCTCCTTTGAGGCTCTGTAAAGCACTTAGGTGCAAACATGTTTTTCTTCCAGTGTGCTATAAATAAAGTCGCCTTGACTTTTAGAGGATCTAATTGGAGGCTGCACTGTGTATTTTTCCCGCACTTTCTGTTTGGCTGTCCGGTAAGAGTATAACAAACAGCCATAGAGTTTGCCCTTTTACAACAACCTGCATTCCTCTGTGGTGAAGGAGCTTTTATTAAATATTGTGAAAAGGCAAATAAATGTAAATTAGGGATGGCACCGACAGGATACTGATTACGGTCCGATACTGACTTAAATAGCTGGATCGGTATCGGTGACATTTGGACAGTTGTAACAGATTCATGGGGCTGATCCAATTACATTAATTTACACACATAGGCCTACTGTCAAGCATTAGCCATGTCTAACCTACCCTGGCCACACTATCAGCACCAGGTTTCTTAAATGCATCTAAGTCCAAAAATAGAGAATGGCTGTCATTTACTTTGCAATTTAACTTTAAACTTAATTTAACACTGGAATCGGAGCGGTACTCGGTATCGACCGATACCCAAAGTGCCAGTATCGGTATCGGGACTGAAAAAACTATCGTGCCATCCCTACTCTAAATGCACAGTGTGCCAGTCCACTGCACACCTGAGCAATAATATGCAGCTTAATCAGCATCTTGATATGCCATACCTATCAGGTGGGTGGGTTTTATTGGCAATGGTAAAGTGCGCACTAATGTAGCTTTTCAACAAATATGCGAACACATTTGGAGAGTTAACAACATTTATTGTGCACACAGTGGAATACTTAGATCTTTGGCTTGAGTCAAAGGGCTAGGGTTAGTTACTCTTGAGAACGGTTTCTAATTTCGATCTCAAATCTAAACAAACTCCCCCTTAAACTCCGCTCCCTCCAACACATTGAAATGCATTGCGAAGCAAAGCAGCATTGTTGTTGTGAGCGGTTTATGTCTCTATTTACCGGGCCGGTGCTGTGTAGAAGTACTGGATTATTTTGTCCGATAATTTAAGCGAAATGCGAAGAGATATTTGGAGAATTTGACAAAAAGTGTATTTGCTTACAATAAGATTTCAATAACTGACTTTACCTTTAATTTAGTTCATGACGTTTGGGAGCAAAAACAATGTCTATATTTCTGTTAAGTGTAATTGTATACATTTTGCTATAATTTGGCAGATATACTGTAATGTTTTGTAGCCTTCTAAATATCATCCTGCTACTACCATTATGCGTTTATAATAATATCTGTAATATCTGTAATGCCCAAGCAAGCCATGACATATGTGTGTCACAGAGAATACATTTTTCATGAGCAAATCCCCTCTTTCTCCATACCTTGGGCCTCGCATCGCTTTGGCAAAGAATACTCTTTAGAGATTATCAACGTGTAAAACTTTGTTCCAGAACTTTTGTGACCCACCACAATCTTATAACTGATGAGTGGTTTCTATCTTTTGGTATAGCTTATATGTTTCGTCTTCCAACGTCTTTCTTCTTCCGTACATTCCATATTATTGCAAGGGCTATAGCTAATGCTTGTGCAGGCTCTGTCTAACTTGTTTCTTCTCTTTTCCGAAGCCGCAATACTGCTGACTTTTCTGCCAAAGAAAAGCTCTCTGGTCTTAATGCTTGTCCTTCCAACACAATTGTGGTTTTCCCAGGCAAAAATCCAGATCTTAAAACAACTATATTAAACAAAATAAAAGCTTAAATTCGGATATGTCGTCTTATGTATAGTATCTCTTAATCTTAACAATGTGTATTAATTTTAAAGAAAAACAAAGGAATTAGCCTTGCTGTTTCAATTTTGGAGGGGACTATATTTTCTTTGCCCATTCTATTCTGTATTACTATCATTATTTAGCACCCACTTTTAATGCATTTTCTGCCTTTGCACCTCAGACTGTCCCTGTTTAGATAGAGTGCATTACTGTGTGTGTGTGTTCCCCACCCCCCCTCCTTCCCATACATATACACACACAAAGTAGTGCCAATGTTTGAAGGTACTGTACTCTGTACACTTCTCAAATTGCCCCTGGGGGAAGGGGGGGAAGGGGGGGGTTGTTTGGTTGAAGCCAGTGGTGCAAAAGCGTACTCGTTTGAGTTCAAAGCTCTGAAAGCATGTATGCCCCTCCCGTACCTGAGCTCTGACTGACGGCCACACTTTCACGCATAGTTGTTTTTCCGAATATACACATCAAGCTGCAGCGCTGGTGGGGCTCTAACACTTTAGAAGTGTGTCTTTGCTTTAGTTTTACGGCATTGAAGCTACAGTAAGGCTGGTAGAAAAACCAATGATATTCTCGCTTCTGGTTTTCTGGGGTGGTTCAGTCAATACCGTGTTTTATAACATTAAAGATTTTATACAAATGCATTTAGAGTGAGATTGTTTTTTTTCCCCTCAGTCTGTTAATGTATTTGCGATAGTCTTAAGTGTTTGCATTTTGTTAATATTTGCCTGTAATCCCTGCAATTTCACATTTACAGACCTGTGTGGGTTAGGGTGTGTGTGCGTGTGCGTGCGTGCGTATGTTTCTGTCCAGCTGGTAAAGATTATGGTAAAGCTAGTGAAGGTTGTTGAGGTAAAAATGTTCCTTTTAAAAGTTTAAAGTAACATGTTGCACTGAAGGATCTCTCTCATTCGCTGTTCCGCTTTCTGCTTCCTGAATGTATTGCACAGTCCTCTCTTTCTACTGTATAGCGGCAAGTGTCTCATTCATCTTTTTTTGACATGTGCACACTTTATCTCTCTACCAAAATGTCCTACCTTCACCCCTTTCCCTTCCATGAACCCTTTACCCATCTCTTGCATTCATATTTTCCCCACCCTCTCTTCATTTAACATCCTTCTTTCATTCTTTCATTTGATGTTGGCATACTATGCACTAGGGCTCTCTCTCTCTCTCTCTCTCTCTCTCTGTCTCCCTGTCTCTCTCTAAGTAAAGCAGACATCAACACTGACCTTCCCACTAATGTGGAGTTATAATCACTCTCTCTTCCTCAGTTGGACTCATTTGCTCACCTTTCATCAAGCTCTGCTGCTCTTTCCAAAATCTAAAGTCCAAAAACATCTCCTTGGATCAAATCAACCTCCCCAACCTGCCTCATTATTAATATTTTTAACCATCTGTCGGAATGTGCTGGAATTAATTGTGATATTGAACCTTTGACGGGAAAGCCTACCATGATTTAAAAAAATGTTCTGTATCGCTTCATCACTATAGACCTTCTCTATACCTCCCTGGTCCCTTGTTCTGTGTTGAAGTAGATGTAGAAGGTTCTAGGAGACCTTTGAACCAGCCACCTCCCTTTTGTGTGTGCTAAGGAAGATACATTCATCTTATATTGGTTACATAATCAGTATAAAAGATCTGCGTACATTGTATTGAAATGCGTAGCACAGTATGGTACAGTATAGAAGCCTAATATACACTAGCATATTATGTAAGACTGAGACAGAGAATGAGATGCATGTCTTTCTCCAAGTCTCCTCTTTCATTTGGAGAGACAGTGTTGAGCCAGGAGGAGAAGGTGATCTAGCCACATGCTCCTCATCTCCTCCCCTGGCAGAGACATTGCTCTGGAGGAGGGGAGGGGGCGTGATACCCTGGCATACGCTCCCCTCTTCCTCTGTTGGTCCCCGGGGGGCAGAAGGATGTTCTCCTCTGCCACTCTCCTGGCCGTAGAGAGAGGGGCGAGGGAGGTGGTGAAAGGGTTCACAGCAGAGCAGAGGAGGCGTGTGTGGCGCGGTATTGCCGTATGCTTCTCCTCTCTCCTCTCCTCCTCCACTCCTCCTGGCAGAAACAGAGAAAGTATAAACTCACACAAATGATTACTCATTGCAGCCAATGCATAACCTGTGTGTGTGTGTGTGTGTGTGTGTGTGTGTGTGTGTGTGTGCACATGCATTATCATTGCGCCTACATGCATGCAGGCATGTTATGTGAGCATGTGCACGGTAGTGATGCACCGATAAATGCACAGATACATTATTTGTGGCCGATAACGACTCCCGATTTTCAGGTCACAAAATTGGCCGATATCTATTTTGTTACTTTTTATTATATATTATTCATGAATTTAAGATATGTTTTTAATATTGCTAAATGCATGAAAGCAAGAAAAGGCCAAATCATTGTTTTTTTTGACAGCCATGTAATTGACAACAAAGATTGGTTTTCCTGTATGGCCATTAGGAAAGGAAAATCGGACTACCACCAATCTCGTATTTTCAGTGGAAATCGTCCGATTCCGATCTCCTGCCAATCTATCGGTGCATCCCTTGTACGGTATGCATGAGGTACATTC
>JAODLL010038115.1:8201-21631 GCA_026546735.1 Forbesichthys agassizii
TAGGAACGAACAGTCTCTGCCTTGTCAGACACTGACCTGTCGGTCGTCTGGCTGCGGTCTGGGGGGATGCTAGCTGTAGCCTGCTAGCTGTAGGCTGCTAGCTGTAGTGTGCTAAATGTAGGCTGCTAACTGTAGGCTGCTAGCTGTAGCCTGCTAGCTGTAGTGTGCTAAATGTAGGCTGCTAACTGTTGGCTGCTAACTGTTGGCTGCTAGCTGTAGGCTGCTAGCTTTAGGATGCTAGCTGTTGGCTGCTAACTGTTGGCTGCTAGCTGTAGCCTGCTAGCTGTAGTGTGCTAAATGTAAGCTGCTAGCTGTAGGCTGCTAACTGTAGCCTGCTAGCTGTAGCCTGCTAGCTGTAGGCTGCTAGCTTTAGGATGCTAGCTGTAGGCTGCTAGCTGAAAGCTGCTAGCTTCAGGATTCTAGCTGTAGGCTGCTAGCTGTAGGCTGCTAGCTGAAGGATGCTAGCTGTAGGCTGCTAAATGTAAGCTGCTAGCTGTAAGCTGCTAGCTGTAGGCTGCTAGCTGTAGGCTGCTAGCTTTAGGATGCTAGCTGTAGGCTGCTAACTGTAGCCTGCTAACTGTAGCCTGCTAGCTGTAGGCTGCTAGCTGAAAGCTGCTAGCTTCAGGATGCTAGCTGTAGGCTGCTAGCTTCAGGATGCTAAATGTAGGCTGCTAGCCATAGTCTGCTAGCTATAGGATGCTAGCTGTAGGCTGCTAGCTTCAGGATGCTAGCTGTAGGCTGCTAGCCATAGTCTGCTAGCTGAAAGCTGCTAGCTTCAGGATGCTAAATGTAGGCTGCTAGCCATAGTCTGCTAGCTATAGGATGCTAGCTGTAGGCTGCTAGCTGAAGGATGCTAGCTTCAGGATGCTAGCTGTAGGCTGCTAGCCATAGTCTGCTAGCTGAAAGCTGCTAGCTTCAGGATGCTAAATGTAGGCTGCTAGCTTCAGGATTCTAGATGTAGGATGCTAGCTGTAGTCTGCTAGCTATAGGATGCTAGCTGTAGGCTGCTAGCTGTAGGATGCTAGCTGTAGGCTGCTAGCTGAAGGATGCTAGATGTAGGCTGCTAGCTGTAGGATGCTAGCTGTAGGCTGCTAGCTTCAGGATTCTAGATGTAGGATGCTAGCTGAAGGCTGCTAGCTGAAGGCTGCTAGCTTCAGGATGCTAGATGTAGCAGTGTAAAACGCCTCTTCTCATGTGGTATAGTTGTTTAGTTCTATGACCACTGGCTGTGGCCCTTGAGCTCTGTGGCACAGCGTAGCTATCGCACGGTGGTGAGGTCAGGACCTGTTCACACCGGGGCAGCCTCTGCTCTGTCTGACTACATGATGTCAGTATCACGTCTGAGCAGCGTTCTCACACGTAGGAGGCAATATGTGCTGATATCACACCGTGGCATAAACAGTGACTCACTCTAAGCTTTAGCACAGGAAGGACACAGCCAATCTGCTGTTTATCCGCAACAAAGAAATAGTTGTCCATGGAGATAGAGGGCAAGGCAGCTGTCTTGCCAACAGGCAGGTGAAGGATAGTCCAGTGCTTTCATAAATGATTGATTGGCATCTTTGAAGGACCCGAGCAATTACATTTGTGTGAAGGATGCAATCTCTCAGCTCACAGAAGCGGCATGGCAGCATTGACTGTGCTTAGCTGACTTCTATGACAGCCTGTATGGTCAGCAATGTGCTTGCTAAGCATCAACAAGAGAACCCCTTGTACACACTGTTGTCATCATCATGAATAACCTGTAATAGGTTGTTTTCCCCCTTTTTAGGATATTCTTTTTACAAAAGGCCAAGATTTGGGAACTGAACATAAGGCTAACAAGGACTGCAAATTCTGAATGACCAGCCTTGAGCTAAAGCTGTCATACGGCAACAAACCTGAATAACTCCTCGAGTCTGGCAGGCCAAAATATCACTGCCGGTTATGTTTTTGACTGTATGTTGCTTATTTTGATATACTGTATATAAAGCCATACTGAAACTCTCTGTATTTGTTATTAGTGTGTTTACTTCCATTCTTTTTCAGAGCCAACTTTCATACAAAAAACATACATACAACTAACATATTAAACATTCAAACTAATATAAATGTAATAGAATGTTTACATAACATAATTATGTTAATACATAATATCAATACATGACATTTTTAATAAATACAAACTTTTAAACAGTATTTGTTCTGAATTGTAGTTTGGAAATAAAATTAGCTGTTGAGGTTCGAATGAATGAAGTTTAAAAATGTAGTTGTTAAAGATTCTGTACATCGGTAGTGCTGAGGCTCTATTGAACCAATCACCATCCATCTTCTTTCTGTTGAGCCAATCACCATCCATCTTCATACTGTTGAACTGATTGCATTTCGCACCAGCTGGAGTTGATTGACGTGTTCATTATTTTTCTGAAAACTAAAAGGAGAATAGACATTCAATAGACTTTCAAATGATGTATTTTGGGTATTTGGGCATTTTGCTTTAGCTCGTTGCAGATGAAAGCAGTGACTTGCTGTGCTATCTGATCTATTCTGTGCAGAACACTGCACGGGCTGTGTATCCTCAGCATATTCATGCAAACCCTGTTCAAGACACACTGCTCCTTTAATAAACCTCTTTCCATCAACGTACGCTCTCTGACATTATTTCCCCAGTTGAGCATAGGGTCTTCCCTGGTCTCCTGAGCAGAAATAAAGAACAACACACAAAAGCTATTGTGTGGTTTTTGCTCGCTCAACAAACCTCTACTTCGGCAAAGCTGCAATTCAGATGTATCGCTTAAAACCCAGCCACCGCCAGGTGTTTGTCTGATTAGGCAGACAGCTGAATAGGTTCCTGTTCAGTAGTAGGAAGTGTTTGGAAATGTTAGGAAAGAGCCAGGGAACAGTTGTGCCCCTGGAAACACAAACAAACCAGGTACTTCATCATTTCTCTGTTTAAATATGGAGCCATACCAACATTGTTTTTACTACCCGTACCTGTATTGCACAACATTGTGCTATACAGGTATGAATACACTATAGCCTAGCATCTACATGTAGCTAGAATAGATGTTTGGCATATGATATATATATATATATATATATATATACACACATACATGGGAGAGTGGCTCCAGCAGATTCCAGCTACAACACCTGAGGTCTGTTTCTAGCAGAGAGTACAGTCCCCGGAACAGCTAAGATTGTGCACATCAGAACACTCAAACTCCCAGGCCTAGAGGACCCGAGCTTGATGATAATACACTCAGAGTAAATCAGCAAAAGATCTAGGAGTTGTATTTGATTGCGCACTCTCTATTGATTTGCAAATTAAAGATGATACTAGAATTGTATTTTTACCACCTTCATGCTATGGCTGCTAGCACTGCTACGCTTTTTCTCATTGTCACATAAACATACATGTAGCGAAATACATTCTCTGCATTTAACCCGTCCCTCAAAGGAACAGTGGGCAGCCTCTGTCCTCTACCCCCCCGGCCCCCTCACACAGACACCATGCACCGCCAATCTCTTTTTGCTGTTTCTTTCTTTGCCACTGAACTGGACTGGGGTTCCCAAGGTCACAGGAAGGTCACAGGAAACACACAACAAGAAGGGGCAGAAGTTTCAGGCTAATTTCAATTTTTGGCCACGTGTTGCCTAGCAACTAGCAACGACCCTATACCAGTGTCTTCCTTGATGAATTAGTCGCGCTATTAAAAACATTAATAACAGGGGTCTTCCTTGGCTTCCTTGACACTCAAGACCCCATAGTCTTGAGTTCAGCCGTGTTTCATCTGACTTATTATTCATGCTAAAAGCTTCAACTCTCAAACCAAACAGTTTGACATCTTCATATAGTCAGTGTATGGTGTTAAATATAGCCTTCTGCTACTACACCACATCTATGTACTTCACTGTGCTGTCAAATGTGTATGACTGATTGCTCATCATATTGTACAGGTGGAATGGAAGGCAGCGGAATTCATATTGCTTAGTTTCAGTTACAATCAATATGAAGTGCCTGGCTTCCTGCCTGCTACGATGGTCAACACTGGTACTACAGACATGTACAATTACAGGACCAAAACCCTAGTCACCATTGACAGCCCTCAGAAAACCAACATGAACATTCTTTTAACAATGTCATTGCTGTTTTGGATAGTCACTAAAACAAAGTGGAGAAGGTGCTACATTATATCAAAGTCAGTGATTTTCCCCAGTCCATCCATCCATATTAATCTGGAATACCTCCCCCCTCTGGCAAGGGGGCATCCTTACCAGATGCCCGTACCACCTCAACTGGCTCCTTTCGACGCAAAGGAGCAGCGGCTCTACTCCGAGTTCCTCACGGATAGCTAAGCTCTACCCTATCTCCAAGGGAGACGCCCGCCACCCTCCTGAAAAAACCCATTACTGCCGCTTGTACCCATGATCTTGTTCTTTCCCCAGTGGTAATTTCATTAACGTGTGATATTTTAACAAACAATGTAAACTGCTTTTTTAAATGTAATGCATAGTATTATATGGTTGAAGGTGAAAGTTTCAGACTTGCTAATTGCAATTAAATTTGATAATATATGTTTTATTGTTCCGTTAAGTCCTATTTATGATATTCAGCAATTAAATTAGGTTATTGCTTTTTAAACTTATTGTTTATAATCAAACACTATATTTATGTATGCTTGAAACTTTTGTTTAATTAAAATAAATGACTTAACAGATATTTAACCTGTATTAACTGTAACTAATTTTGAGTGTAACTAATTTATAAAAAACACTTCAGTACTTACTTCCAGTCATGAATCATAAGCCTGGCTAAAACCAAGTTTATTTCTTGTGACTGCCGACAATAACATCTTTCCTCCGAACATGGTGTGTAAAGACACACAATGATTGTGTCAGAGCTCCAGGACATTTTATTTTGTGAATTTGTGAACATTTAGAAGATTAATGAGCAGCAGCACTTTGTATACAATATACTTCCTTATTCTTCTGAAATCCAGTTTGATTAGATTCAAAAGACAATTATTTTAGGGTAACACACAGCATATGCTAGATGTCAAAATGGTGTTTGTCTTATTTTTCCTGCTTGTCAATAGATGGCCAACTCTGATTACATCGGTTATTTTGGATTATACCTTTAAAAGTTATTATCAAGAGCTGTATGCTAATGGCAAGAGTCTGTTTTATGGGAGACCTCGAAAGTGAATTACATTATTTAGCAATAAAACAAATATGAGTATCTGGATTGTAGACATTTAATGGTCAAGATGTTAAGACACATCCTGGCTACAGTATTAGCAGGAGGGAAGGGACCAACAACCATCTTCAAAGTCATTAAATCAACAATCTGGTGCGGAATGTTACGGAGGACAGGTCATTGACGGAGGTTGCATTGTAATTTCCACGTCACGTGAAACAGGGAAAACATACAAGTGATACAAATGAAATGAACATTATAATCATGATCAATAAGCCGCCAGATAGGTTGGGTTGGTCATGCGACAACCACGGTCAGATGTTGTGTTCCTTATTTCTGGTGGAAATGTACAAATAGTGTTTTTGTTTTGAGACAGCATTTGTACCTGTAACTACATTCACACACTACGCACGTATTGTGCAGTGCACAACACTATACAGCGAGTGTGGAGCATCTGGAATGAGACATATCACAGGTTTCTTATTCATTAGGTATTCTAATTTTAACTTCTACACATTATATTTAAGTTCTTGTTATTTTAGGCTGTAGTCCATTTTGAAGCAGTTTTATTGCTTCCTATATGCTTGTTTGTGACACTGATTTTATTAAAAGAATACTTTCCTTGCCTGTGATTGGAGGGTTCTATTGTGTTTCTGAGGACCTCGCCTGGACAGGATAATACTTGTGGTGGGAGTCTTCTTTGAAGGGTGTACCACTGCTGGAACAACATGTGGAAGAGTCCCCCTCTTCATTGTAGTGTGAAGCTAACATGCCACGTATAAGAGTGCTCTCTTCCAACTGTGGTGATCATTTATGACACGTTAACAAACAATTCACGATCCCAGCTATCCTGGCTGTCAATACTCCACAGATTATAACTGAAACAAATAAAAACTAGGGCTGATGTAACGTCCAGGGTTGCGGCTACGGGCGCCGCAACCCGTTACCGCGTCGCCAGCGCCTCACACCCACACAGGTTGTTGTTCACGCTCCTGTTCATGTTCCTGTGTTCAAGTTGTTAAGATACCTGACTGTGTACGCCGCTTGTGTTTGTTTGCTTACCTTCTATTGAAGGACGAGCCGTGGGTCTCGTCGCTCGACCGTTATCTGTGTTGTTTTTCGTTCGTTCGCACTCCCTTCGCCCCGCACGATGTTACAGCTGACCTGAATGCTTTAGGTCGCTATTTGATATGACATATTTTACAGCCGTTCCATCATTCTCTGTTTCTCATTGCTGGCATTCAAGGTTTAACTTGGCCCTTTTCTCAAATTCCTCTCAAGCCCCCATGGAGCTTTTAAATCCAAAACATTAGAGGTCATTTATTTTATTACACAAAATATGACACTTCAAAACCCTCCTAGAGTTTTGTCAAATGTGAAAATCACATCCGAGCACAGCTCAAACATTCAATGAAGATGTCTGTTATGTTCAAAACTGCAGTGAACTAAGTTTGACTGCAGCTGTTGCTGCTAAAATCTCAGCACCAGGTTTGTTGTCGTCTCTGATCTGTCTCAATCTGGAGGTGGTCCCCGGGCGATGCACAGCGCCTGCCCGCTGCTCCCTTGAGGGATGGGTTAAATGAAGAGGATGAATTTAGCAACATGTATGTGACAATAAAAGCACCTTTCGCAACAACAATAGTGCAACACTTTATAAAATATAAAGGTTTGATATCAACGCATGCACACACAAATTCACCCCTACCACATGTTCTTTTGTCCCTTCACTCCTTTTTTGACTGTTTCTCTGTAAGAGAAGCATATGAGGTTAGACGCTGAAAAGATGTTAAATATCATGCAGATGAGAAACAGATTATTGAGCGCCAACGCTCTGTGGCCAGCCCTTCATCTGCCAGTGACACGCCCGCCGTCCTCCCAGGGGCAGAGGTCAAGAGGAGGCACAGTGTAGCAGTAGTGACCTGGCTGGTGAATTACCCAGTGACCCGCCCTAATCACAAACTGGCAGCTCAGCCCCTACGGTCAGGTGCCAAACACACAACACTGATTATTATAATCACATTATTTATCTGTAATAGTTTGTAGCTTTTAATATCTTTTTTGACATTTTCTTAAATGTTTTGGATAGCTTGTAAGAATCAAATACATGCCTGTGTTTATCTTGTTCATTGTTCCCTAAGACTATTGTTATAGGGAACAGCAATACTTAATATTATGTTCTCTATGCTAGTTTGATGCTTACTTTGATATTCAGCGATGTGTTTGTTGACAATACTGTTTTGTTATATTGTTCCTTTGACAGTTCACATTGCTGTGGTTGTTTATACTCCTATTGCATATATAGATATATACTGTATATACATAATATGGCTTGTTGCATTTAAGCCTTTCTGAGTATCTCAATTAACAAGTAACTAATATGAGGTTTAACCATTTTATAACCACTTTATCCACATATATTGTACTATTGTGTTTGACTTTTAGATCAACACTGTTAAGGGCATTCTGCTCTGTCTGTTGTTACGGTTACAAAGTCCTTAGAGCCAAGTCTCGCCTCTCAGCCATCTTTGAAACGCAGTTATTAAGGAAGACTGTATTGGCAGGTTGCTTAAGTAAGTGCAACCACACGATTGGTTAAAAGGTTTATTCTTTGTAGTTACAAGTTTTGGTTCATAGTTAATTATCCTAATCATGACACCTGACAGGGGAGAATATTTTGAAAATATAAATTAAACCAATTATAAAAACAATTAAAAACAATTATAAAAATGAAAAAAGCAGATATTTATGCAGATTTATTATTAATAAAAAATGGATAATGTTGCCTAAGTGAATTTAGACACTCTGCAAATGTGCATTTCAAAATATTGAAAGGAAACATTATTATCAAACATAATCTGATAATAATGTGTGGATTTCAATTTACAAATTCAACTTCAACGATGAAAAGAAATTAGGTGTGTCAGTTCTAGCTTGTGGTAGAGGATGTGTGGTGCACGTACGTGCGCGTGTGCAGTCAGGACCTGTGGGGTCCCGGGCAAAGGCATTGCCTGGAGCCCATACGTCCAGAGGTTAAAAGGAAAATCTGCTGAAAAGCGGCGTTCCCAGATAACTAGCCTGCCCCTCTGACCTGGGTGGCCGCAGTGCAAAGCTACATGAAACAGAGAAGCCTCTTTAATCTCGGCTGGTCGATTTGTTGGCTAATGAATAACATGTGCCTCACACAAAGCCACACCTCTCAACTCTAATGTCTTCATATTATAGTTATAGCTTTAATGTTAGCATTGCATCGTAAGAAGGGCTTTCATCAATGCAAATGATGTAAAATGCCACCGCAGATATTACAGTGCCATAAAGCCCTTTCGAGTAAATATTTCCTGCTGAAAGCTACAATTACATGCATCTTATTGTGAGAATTATGTTTCTTTTTATTAAAGTCAAAAGGGTGATTTTTCATGGTTTTGTGTTTTGTGTCTGAGCGTGTTTGGACATGTGAAAAAGCACTGTCACGTTTCAATGGCACAGCAAGATGATATCGTGAATAAAGCAGGCTTGTAGGTCAGCCATGCCCTGTCTGTCTGTCTGTCTGTCTGATCTGAGCAGATCTGAAGGGTTGTCCTTCATAGGGTGGACAGCACTACTGTGTTCTGTGGAACCAGGATTTGGGCCGTGGCCAGGCGATTGCTCCTGGCCACAGCTCGCTGAGTGAATTTCTGTCTCAGAGAGGAGGCTGCCATGGTTACGTCATACATATTTTCAGCCTGATATTTAATTGTTATCTTGGTGATGTATATATGATGAAGTTTAAATGCAGTGTTAAAAGTAACCTTTGCATAATGATAGTGATGGCTTCATACAAAGCCACATTCAAATGTGTGCCTAGTATCTGAATCTAATGCATTGCCATCTGTAGCTATTGATTACTTGGACACAGATCATATATCTGCTTGAGGAAGCCTCCTCTAACATAGCGGCTGTATTGCTAAACAACAGAATAGATTGTCATAGCTCACAGTGGAAGGAGAGTCCCATCTGCCCTGCATGTTCATCTCAGTCTGCCATCAGGCTTTCTTTTCACGTCAGTCAAGTGTCTCCGCTTTGTATGTAGCTGTCAGTCAGTGATGGATGTTGTTGACAGACAGGCACATACAAAGTGCACAAACATGTCGGTGTTACCCCTCTCCTCACGGATGCTTTTGCCCACATCAATCACAAATCCTAGTTTAGCAACACATACGTGTCAAAGAGCATTTGATGCTGCCCACGTATGAATCACGTATATTCACGCTGCCCATAGTTTCAACTGCCATCACAGCCCAGTCTGTAATGTGTCGAAACGTTACTGGAGAAAATGCAGTCCCAGCATGCTATACATGGAAATACTCTGAATAGGAAAGATTACCAATGCTCACTTGGTGTGTGTGTATGTGTGTGTGTGTGCTGGCGGGGGGGACCATGCTGTTTTGAGTCATCTGGCAACATATACAAACGTTATGTATGTGAAACTGAACCGTTGGTAAGACTTTACTGTATTTATGTATTAGCATGAAATATGTATCTGTTTGGTCGCTGTTTGCGGTGTGCCAGGGTGAATTCACATTGGCCATACCCGCAATGTAATGCAGCGGAGCTGCTTTTACAGTTTGCCTGTAATGTGATGGTAATTTATAAAGTGTTGCACTATTGTTGTTGCGAAAGGTGCTTTTATTGTCACATACATGTTGCTGAATTCATCCTCTGCATTTAACCCATTCCTCAAGGGAGCAGTGGGCAGCCGCTGTGCATCGCCCGGGGACCACCTCCAGATTGAAGCCAGTGTCTCTGGTCACATGACACTGACTGGAGGGGGAACCTGACATGATTTTGATAGTTGGAGAACTGGAGCATCTGGATGATGTGGGTTCCAGCCCGGGACCTTCTTGCTGTGAGGCCACTGGGCCAGCTGTATCAGCTGCATGTGTTTCTGTGATTTGTAAGTTGTGTTAATGTTAGATTAAAGGCAGGCTAGTCATTTTAGATACGCTTGCTAACAATATCCCTCCTGGCGCCGCTCCACACATCCAAACACATTCTGAAGCAACGCGTAGGGCTGTGTGGATGTTGGCGCCAGGGCTGTGTAGAGGCACAGAGAACTGAAATCTAGCAAAATGAGAGGAGATATTTGGTGATTTTTACAATATTTTACATATTTTTTTACAAAACAATAATGGTTTTTATTAATTCCATGGTTTTTACCTAGTTTCTTATTTCTTCTTGTTTAATTTCATTTGTTCCCTTCATCCTTTGTTCAAATGTTTTTAACTGTAAAGCAAGTTGAGTTGCACATTGTGTATGAAAGGTGCTATACAAATAAAGTTTATTATTATTATTATTATTATTATCTTACAATTAGCTTGCAATAGATGACTATACCTTTAAGGACACATTGGGCCTTATTTTAATGACCTACAGTAAGTAAGTCAGTCGCTGCAGAGGAAACAGCTCATCTGCTTGTTTGCGTGCGAGCAGACCACCTATAGTAGCAGCACTTAGACATGTTTATGTAGGCTAAACAATTATTATAAAAGTATTATAAAGTATTATAATGTTAAAAAGAAATCAGAATGATTTAGAGCCTTCTCACATCGGGCCCCAGCATTATGGAACTCCCTACCAGCTGATATTAGTGGTGACAGGGCTGTTGCGACCGTCTAAATCAAACGTGAAACCTATTTGCATAGTGAGGGATTTAGCTAGCAACAGTTATGTTCTGCTCTGCTTAGGGGCCTATGTATACTGATCACAACGAACGCTTTGAAGGTACTTCTACCTGACTGGGAGGCAGGTACATCTGGCTGTACATGTTTTAAAGTTTGTTTCATTTTACACGTTTTTTTAATTTCAGGATTGTCAGGACCAACTAGCAATATGCTTTTACAGGTATCCTTTCTGGTTAGGGCTAAGGTTACTCTAACCCTAACCCTCCTGGCATCTGGCTGTATTACTTTTGACTGACCACTGCAAAACATAGTTCATTAACTATTCACCATTCCCTCCCTCTGTGGTAACTTCCCAAGCGCCTTCCCTTTTTACCACATGGTTTAAATATATGTTTGTCCTTGTCCGGGGAGGAGCAGGTTACCGAGGTGTTGCCCGGGGGACGGAGCATGTTATCGGGGTGTCGTTTGTTTCCATGTAAAATTTGGGGTTGTAAAATGCACTTTACCTGACGTGGTTCTTGTTGGTCAATCCCGTTCTGCTGCCTCAAAATAGCAATGAGCCAGACAACACGTCATGTTGAGCATTATTTATTGAGTCACCTGCATCATTTAACTACCATTTGGTTCAATATAAATGTACTGTATCTTTGCAGTTCAAATATTCAGTGTTTTTTCTTTAATGTTCAGTGTTATTTATAACCAGCAGTTTTGGAGGGTTTCATTTTTTCCATAATTTTGCTATTCTGTCTAAATAAAAAATGCGAGTTCATGCCGTTAAACAGATTTTAGCAACATAGCAGCATAGTCCTTCTATGCAATCTTACCTTGTTCAAATAAACAGTGGGCTTCATGGAGGAAGGGATATATGAAGAAATTAGCCCAAATGTTTGTTTGTATGCATGATTTGTCCTTATTTTGTTGGTATACATTTATTTCTGATCCATGTTTTGTTCTCTTAGGCATTAAATATGTAGCCGACAAAACTTTTACCATAAGAAAACATCTAGATTTCATTGTCCAAAAATATGAAAATATGTTGTAAAGTGGAGCAAAATGAAATATTCTAATAATTTAATTTACTGGAACAATTTCTGATTTAATGTTATAGAGTATTTGCACAATGCCTGCCTTTGAACTACCAGGATGTAGTTATGTTTTAGGGTCATTATGAGGATTTACTACATTCTAGGGCACAATAAATACTATGTGTTGGTTCCATTTAAGACTGACATTGTGTTCAGCTTCTGCATGCTGCTCTTAAATGGCCATTCAGGCCTTAGGCAGAGAATGCATTGAAGAGATCGAGCTGTTTCTTGAGGTGCCTGAATGGCTGTGGAGTCATTTCAGATTGAATGCACTAGACTATGCACATGGCCCAACACCTTACTTGCCAGGACGGTTATCCCTGGACCTCACTTGATAAGACCAGCCTGATTTTGCTATTCTGTTGAACTTGTTGTTCACACACACACAAACACTGATGTAGGTATGTGACCTCTCCTACGCATCGCCCCCCACACACACACACACACACTGATGTGGGTGAGTGTATACAGATCAACCCTCACTGACGACTGTGGGTGACATCACTTGAGGAGTGTCAACAGAAGATAGACGTCTCCGCTAATGGACTCGGGGGTCTGCTCTGGAGCAGAGGGGCCTTCAGAGAGCTTTCCTGACTGTCTGTCATGGGACACGCTTACACACACAGACGCACACACACACACACACACAGACACAAACACACACTCACACTCACACACGTGTACAGACACACACTTACATACTGATCCCAGCCCCTCTCCTCTGGGCCCCGAGGGTCCGTCCTTGTATGGATCACGTCCATTAGCAGGCACTTTGAGGCCCATTCATGTTAAAGCCCATGTGATCGATGCTGTCAATCTGCGTGAGTCCTTGGAGAGATGGGCCCTTAATCAGGCCAGAGAAGCATGGCTGACATGTCTCTGAGCTGCATGGAGGGAGAGAAAGCAGAGCAGCAAACACCACAGGGATTGGAGAAAGACGTCTGTTGACGATGGTCCCACTTAGAAGAAACTAATGACAGAGGATTCTCCTCTCCTGATCGCTATCTTTTCTGAGAGACCGGCTGGGAGAAGACCAGTTGAGACCAGTTGGCAACGTTCTCACAAATGCAGAATGTTGCCTCAATGCTCACTTGTCAGATAGGAGGGAGCCAATAGCCTCCTCTCCAGGGTCCATCAGTGACATCCCATATGGAGACTTGGACTTGAGCTTTGCCCCAGGTGTAATGCATGCTGACAGATACCTGAGACACAGTACGCTGTCTGGTGATGACCTCCATGTTGTGATGGTTCAATCTCATGAGAGACAGCAGGCTGTGAGAGTGAAGCCCTCTATGAACATGACCTCTATGAACATGACCTCCAGGAGAGACAGCAGGCTGTGAGAGTGAAGCCCTCTATGAACATGACCTCTATGAACATGACCTCCAGGAGAGACAGCATGCTGTGTTAGTGAAGCCCTCTATGAACATGACCTCTATGAACATGACCTCCAGGAGAGACAGCATGCTGTGAGAGTGAAGCCCTCTATGAACATGACCTCTATGAACA